>JAQFVV010006838.1:0-305369 GCA_028023455.1 Epiperipatus broadwayi
TTTAAGATTAAATATACTTCTTTATTTATATTTTGTGCAAACAATCATATACTTAGTTTAATGACTGTAAACATACCCTGTGAACTCATGTAATGATGTAGAGAAAACAAAACTCAGACACAAGTTTTAATAAACGAATTTTAGAATTTGATTAACAACAATCAAAATTAAGATAAAACAAACAAATCTATTTACATTTATTTACAAGGGATATCCTCCTTTCTTTTAACATTACAATAGTTAAATTATACATTTTTAGATTTCTTTATAGTTGATTAAAATTATTATACCTTTTATAAGTTATTTATTTATTTCTAATTAGGTTTATTATATTACTTAGTTTAACTATTATATGGGTAATACTATTCTTTACCTTTAATATTAAAAATTACAGTATTATAAGTTATATATGTGGGTAAACATCATTTATAAACATTATAAATTTACAATCAATATGGTTTTTCCTCTAAAAAAATATACATTCTTTTGTAACTTGATATAAGTCACTTTGCATCTTGTTCAAATATTATTACTACCTATTACGTTTGTTATCTAATGCTCGTAAACTCTAATACATTTTTTTTTATAAGCCATACTCATGTCTAATGCCATAACACGAGTTTAATTATCACCTGTTTCAGTTTCACATATATTATAATTATCGAATGTTATTACATTCTTTAAATATGCAATACTTATATTTTTAAATATAAACAACAATAAGAAAACGTTAAATCATTTTTTAATATTTTTGTATATTTCTACTTAGATATATTTTTATAAAGTTATAGTTCATTTCTTGAAAAATTAACATAATTCTCTGACTCCTTCCTTTCTTAGGATATCTGCATCTTTCTTTCAATAATCATAATCTACTCTTTGTTAATACTTAACTATTCTTATTTCAAATAACAGCATGACATACATTCTAAAATTATCTAATGTTTCTTTTCAATAGACTTATCAAATAATGATGTAGTTGCAAGAAATACAGATAAAGATAGCGAAAGATGTATAGGATATTGGGAAGATAGATAGATAACTTATCAAAATATATACTTCAAAATGTATGGAACAGTGTGAAGAGGGCCGTACATTCCTTGTCTAATAACCCTGACGATAAGCATGATGTGGCAGCTATTTATTCAGCTTTACCAAACATCTAATTCACAAGAAAGATAAAATAACACTGTCCATGACAACATGTGTAACAGTCGTAGGGCTTTGTTAACTACGCTGATTACCATTTAAAACTACTTATAATTCTATTCCCTGTAGCATCCTAGTTTTAAATACATCATCTTGGTTTCCGAATCTCCACGTACTACCAAGTCACTACCCATACTATCTCTCAAGATTTTCACTGTATCTAACATCGATAAAACTAACTACCTTTTAAAACAATAAACAAAATTCACTAATATAAAAACATTCCCCTATTCCATAAGAACAATTTGTCTTGCTTTATTACTCTGTAGGTTCGACATCTACGTTTTATTAAAATAACACTTAAATATCCCAATCAGAAAATTAACAGAAAATATGACATAATCATTGGTTATATTGAACTATATTAATAACATATTAAATGATTATCGTATGCATATCTTTAAAAAATCTAATTACATCTCATAGTGTTATTGCTATTGATGATAAGGCTATGAATAGGAAAGATGCGTGTTACAAAATCTCTAAGAAATGGATCATTCAGCACTGACGCATTTACTTTCAACTAATTTACATATATCAGCATATTTTAGCATATACCAACACGCTTATGCTTATTCTTTTGTTGCCCATGATTATGAGAGCTAAGTTCTCTTGAAAGCGCTCGGGCATTATTCTTTAGATATTATAATTATTTTTAGTTTATAATATATTGTTATTTAATCCTGATGAAGCTCGGTTGTTGTGCGCAGTATTTGCGCATTAAAATTATATACATGTATAGCAAGCACCTGAGTTTAATAATTTCTTTTTACAATTTTCGTTAGTATGGAGCAAGCAAATAAAGATAAGAAAACATTAAAGGTTTGTATTTCTGTGTGTAAACTACAACAAAGACTCAATTTCTTGAAAAGATGCAGCTAATTTAAATATTGCCGAACTTTTGTAATTTAAAAATAAACAAATCAATTTATAATCGATACAAGATTTGCAAACAAGTAAGTTTTTATCTGCTTAATTTGGTCAAAAGAGGATGTCAGAGTGCTCTGAGGAAGCAGATTAAAAGGAAAAACAGAATGGTATTAATACCTCAGTATATTAGGAATAAATGCGATAAATTAATTATCATAATGCAAAAGAAATTTGAAAAAAAGTTGGCGTTTTTAGCTAATAAGCAAAATATCCAAATTGTAGAAAAGAGGAACAATGTTTTTGTTAATCTTACAGATAAAACACCAAACGAGGAAATAATAGAGGTACTGGAACAAAGGCCCTAGATTCGTTGGTAGCAATTGAGTTTCCCGAAGTTTGAATTAATAGCTGATATTGAAGCGGATTTGAATAACAACCCAAATAAAGATATGTACGTAACGCAGATTGCCAAGACCATACACCACAATACACTCAAGATTAATACAAATAACTGGAATACAAAATTAGCGCACACTAAGAAATTTTTAGATACTGAACTAATAGTCTGCATGAAGGAAGATAAGGGCCAGAGATTTGTGCTTATGAGTAGAGAAGATTTTAACTTCAAAGTTAACCAGCAAATTGAAAAACTGCAATTCAAAAGAATAGCTAGTTTCAATAATAACTTGAACAGGGACAAATTTATTACCTCTATTCTCAAGACACATTGTAACAAAGCTATATCAAAAACGGAGTATTATAAACTATATCCTTCTGCCACTATTCTTCCACGGATTTTTGCAAATGCAAAAATGCACAAACCCAATGTTCCTTTACGCTTAATGCTGGATTTTGGGGATGTACATTATTTTAGCACAGCTAAATTAATAAATCGTTAGTTGATTGACAGTATTGGATTTGGAAGATATACTATCAAATCTTCATTTGAATTTGTAGCCAGAATTAAGGACAAAATTCTAAATCCAGAAACTAAAATTGCAGTGCTTGATGTCACTGAGCTATACGGATCAATTAATAGAAATAGGTTCAATTTATAAAAAAGTGATTATGCCATAAACGCACAGGACTAAAAAGATATTAATAATAAATTTATTAAATGGCGTAAATATATTATGTAATATTCAATAATCAATGTTGCCAAATGATCCAGGATGGTTTGATGAATGCCTCCACGATGTAGAATTATCTTCAGTAAAAAAAGTAATGCATTGCCTGCTAAAAGTATTAATCCAACATAGCTCAAAGATTGTTAATTGTATACATTGGTGATACGCGGACGAATTTTTCCATCGCTACACTTTGTAAATAAATACTACATAAAATGAAAACGGCGTACACGCCGATAATATTGCAGCTGGGTATAACACAAGAAACGGTAAAACACCCAAATAAAACTGAACACTGATAGAAGGCTGCAAGAAGACTGAAGACTCAATCATACAACATTGAGCAAACCAACAGGCGTATGTATGAATATTCAACTCATACCAAACATTTTTTCCTTTTTATTCAGCAATGGTTTGCTACAATGCTTTTTCCAGATGAGAAAATTGTCAAAAACTTTGTAGATTTGAACTCGATCAAAAGAGGAACGCAACTTTGGCATGTAAACCGATGTTGATGATCGCTTTACTGCAAAGACACAATGAATTGATAGGAAGATGCGGACACGGCAGTAATCTAAGTAAATATAAATGTTATTAAGCAGCAGAAAAATAATAGAAATACATAATTATTATATATTAATGCAATGCATAGAAATAACAGTGTTAATAAGAATTACAACTGAAGGAAAATACAATCTTCAATGTTATAAATGAATTACTAATAACACTAAAGACAGGACCTAATAACACCTCTCAAACATATGAGAATATTTTATCTATATATAGTATTAATCACATGAATCATACTTTAGAAACAAAGCAACTCTTTCGATAAGACACCATCTCATACAGATATTATTACAATAAGGCCTTAAGACCTTGTAATACCAACTCAATATTTAAAATACATCGCAATCAAGTGATGCAATGTGAACCTAAAAAATAAAAGAATAATTTCAGTATATAATAGAAATGATATGTAGAGAAAGCAAATAAATATATTATATATTATTACTAATGATAATATGCCAAAGAATAATAAAGATGCTGTTACAAAAACTTTAAGAAATGGATCATTTAGCACTGACGCATTTACTTTCAACTAATTTACATATATCAGCATATTTTAGCATATTCCAACATGCTATGCTTATTCTTTGTTGCCCATGATTATGAGAGCTAAGTTCTCTTGAAAGCGCTCGGGCATTATTCTTTAGATATTATAATTATTTTTAGTTTATAATATATTGTTATTTAATCCTGATGAAGCTCGGTTGTTGTGCGCGTATTTGCGCATTAAAATTATAATAATTATAACAATAAAATTTTTGCATTACATTCATTCGATTCACAGCTGATCTAAATAAATAAAACATACATTATATTATTAATAACCATAAAATATACCAAAATAATCTTTTACCTTCCTATTAGAGTTTGTAGTAGGTTTCTTTCTCCTCGAGCATCGCAAACATACAAAATTTCCATACACATACAATTTTATTTGAACATTCAAAATCAAAAAAAACAACATATTATTTTATATCATGTTATATTTCGAATTAATGTATTTGTTTCCCTATCGCTATCTAAACTTAATGTTTAACTTAAATTAATAAAGAAAATAATTTAAACCATAATCACATATTTTTCCGGCGGTAAATCTTGATTAGTCCCATAATATTTATTATTTCTTCTTTTTCCGAATGTTCTTCTTTCTGATTATTAGAGTTTTAAAATAAATTAGTTCATTTAGTTAACTGTTTAGACAATCTTTAGTTTCAATGTTTAATTCAAAATTATTAAAAATATTTATTTAGTTATCCCACGAAGTTTTTTTAATGCATCTTTATTTCTAGCAGAACTACAAGTATTTAATCATTACGGTACCAATTGCATTTTTCCATGGATCCAATATTTTATATTTATTTCTCTATAAGATTTTTTTTTCTTCTTTAGGCAAGTATTTTCCTTCGTAAATTTCACTTTTATTCATTATTATTTTATATACAACATTTTCAATCTTTAACTATTTCTGGAGTATTTGCTCAGGTCATCTTAAAGAAAGCAATTCATAAAAATTCTTTTTATCCATTTATTCTTACACGAATAATATTGATTTTTATTTTTCATTATATTCATTAACTTTGCGCACAATGTCCTTTCATTAATTTTACACGCACTAAAGCAGTTTTCGTAGTAATACGCTATACAAACTATATCAATGAACAACATTAACATTTTTGAAATATTACAAAATTTATAACTTGGTTTTAAGAATCCATCCATTTTTCATTGAAAATTCAGATTATATTTTAATAGAATCCACTGGCAGGTAACTGTGGAGTTAGTGAAACATTATTATGAGAACTTCTTTTTTATAAATTTATTCTTAGATTCTCTTCGAAAGATTTTAAATTGTCAGTTAGTTTCTTTCAAAGATATTTATTAAAGTTATAATAAAATTGACTAATAAATTGAGGAAAGAAATAAATTTTAAAGAGCTTAAAATTTTACCTCTGCTCTGGAGTCAACACATTTTTGTTCTCCTCGTTTATATAATTAGTTGGCGCGATTTTTATCGTCTGCCAAAATCTATCTTTTTATTGGTCAATTCCTACTTGGATTCTATAAACAATTTCTAAAGTTTTAAAATCATGACATAATAGACTTAAATATTAACGTATTATTATTTTTTAAATTAATTATTATCTATTATAAATTTGAAACAACAATCAATAAAATGTATACTACTTATTTTTATTATGATGTGTGGCAATTCCATCCAGCTCTATAATATATTATTTAAATATTTTAATTATTGGTATTAATTTTAAACTAGTGCTTATACATAAAATATTCCAGACAGTCACGTAGACATTTCCGGTGTTTAGTCTAGTTTTATCTGTATTAATAAATTTGCTAGTTATATCATTTAAAATGATTATATAAAATTTTGAAAAATAATTTAGAAAAATATAAAACTAGATGCAATCCTCACCATCACAATACTTATTATTAAATATATTATATTAGTCTTTTTACTGTTTAATTATAGTTTATAATATTGAATACTATATAATATTAATTTTAAAATTTTTTAGTAATTGACCATTTATAATCATCATTGACCTATAGAAAAGCACAATATATATAAGCATTAACTGAGATAGAACCCATTTTATTTTATTTCATATATTATCTGGAAGTGAGGATACACAAGATGAAGGTTAGAATATATATATATATATAAATTAAAGGAAAAGTAGAAATAAACATAGACAAAAGTTTTAGTAAATATTTTCTATATTTTCTGAAATAATAAAAAAAGAATTAAATAACTCTCAATTTAAAACAGAATTTTATTATAAATTAAAACATTTAAAAAGGTCTAAATAATTTATTATTATTCTGATTTTGAAATTTAAAAACAAGCAGGGTGTATTTTTGAAATTTTTTAATTAAAATGTATATAAAATATCTATTCTTTAACAATTTGGCACAGAACAGTGTGTCAGTCTCACGTCGTAGCTGATTAGTTGAAATTTTATTTTCTTTTTTAAATTATGTAAAAACTATAAGCATGATATCTACAGAAGTATGGATATTCGATCTGTTGTAAAAACATCTTTTAAATGCCATCTTTTTGATTGAAATCAGAACAAATTTGAATTTTTTATGAATTTTTTTTTAAACAGGCAGATTTAATTTTTTTTCTATTTTACTCAATTTTCTAATTCACACAAAGTGATAAAGGCAGAAAATTGTAAACAGCCTGATTATATAGTGAAAATGGATTAAAAATATGCAGGTCATTCGCATTCAATACCTATAATGGGATGTGAACGTAATCACAGAATAAATTTATTAATATAATTTATTTGTATAATTTATTAATTTCCATTTATATTGGTGTGTGCATAATATATAAATAATATATTAAAATCATTTATGCTCTTTATTATACGGTATATAAATTATTATTATATATATACAGTAATTTTGTCTTTGATATTAATAATTTATTATGTTTATTTGGTGTGTTTGTGTTTACTCTTACATGTTGTATAACAAATAATGATTTACATATATAGAGCAGTGCAATGTAAATTTTAAAATCTGATAATCAAATGTACAGAAAAGTTGTATAACAAGTAATGATTTACATATATAGAGCAGTGCAATGTAAATTTCAAAACCTTATTATCAAATGTACAGAAAGGTTGCAGGTGATAAAGCATTCACAAAATTTACTGGGCATAGTACCATGTGAAAATATAAACACTTAAAACCAATAAAAGAGATTTCAAATGATGTTTGGGTAGTAATAGTCACAATGGTTATGCATATATGACATGGAATGGTATGCAGGCAAAGAATTATTCTGATTCTTGCCTATGCCTTGATCCTCATGCTGTGGAGTCAGTAGTTTTGCCACATCTTGCATCACATTATTTTCAAGTCTATAGCTAGCAAATAAGCTATATGCAAATAAATTATATCTTTGTGGGATGATAAATATAACAATAGTATCACTGGTGTGCATAAATAATATAAACATCACTGATGTACACAAAAGAAAATAAAATAAAGAGATGAAACTCATTTTATCAGTGATACAGACAGTAGCCTACAATTTCTGGTTTTAGATAGACAAAAAGCCAATTGTTAGGATGATAAATGCATACCTATCTTCTGGAAATGATTTGTTTTGTATCTTCTATTAGGATGAATCTTTTTCTTATAGACACCTTTGAAATTTGGTAACTTTTGGGGTATAAGATAAAAATGAATTCATATGTGACTTGTTTTGGAGATTCTGAAGCTATGAATTATCTCAGGTAAGAAATATTATATATGGGTTGAAAGATAATTTTGTGAGGAATACAAAGAAATTATCATTTAAGATGTAATTTAAACTTAGTTAATAATAAATTAGAAATTATGAACAAACAAAGTAATAATTATGTCAAATGTTGAAATTCCTTTTTCTTTATTTTTTAAATGATTATCACTATTTGTCTTAGACTTATTGGTTTCCTTTGTTTTTCTAGTTTCTATTAATGTAATTTTTTTTTTGCTCTAACATTATTAAAACTGAAGTTATTGTGAAAATTGTGTTTTATGTCAGTTTTTAAAAAAATTCAATATGGTGCCTGAAAACTGAACTAGTTAATTAATGCTTGTATGCATTTCTATTATCTATTTTAAAAATCTTTGATAAGATTTCCAAATGTAGCTTTTTAATTAAAAGTACTTTTGGAAGGATTTAAAATGTTTCCAATCAAAAAAGATTAAAAAGTCTTGCATTGGTGGTCGAGAAGTCAGCGTGACTGCCTTGCACTTGCAGGCAGTTGCCCAAGTTGGGGGTTTGCATCCCAGTCGATGCTATGACACTTAAAAAAAGAGAGATTAAAAAACACAGTTTTTAAATTAGTGTTGTTGTCACCTCGGGTGATTCTATAAAAGGACTGATAAAAAATATCAGTTTAAGTTTTGGCTTGTAGTTTTTAAAAGAGTGGACCAGAAGAGTCTGGTTTTAATATTTTGAAAAGCAGTGATCAAGTAGGCCAGCTGCAAAGTTTGGATAGTAATTTTTCTTGAAGACAGTTCTTGTCTTAATATTTTTGTGAAGCAGTTGGCTAGCAGAATTGATGTTTGGAGAGTTATGAAAATAAAAATAGTTCCCATAAAGATGCAGCTGAAGTCAAGTCAGTAGACCCAGCAGTGAACAGTCTACTAGTTCTACATACTGGAGTTTTGATTCACTTCAAGACTGGATCAATTAGTCTGTACAAATGTGTTCTAGAAGACAGTTTACTAGCCTGAAGCTCATTAAGTCCTAGATAGAAGGGAGAATGCTAACATATCTGATTATACCTTCCTGATTATAATAATCCTGGATTATACCTGTCTCACCAAGACCAACTCACAAAGAGAAGTACATATAAATATATATATACAATGGTGAATATAATGAGAATGAAATTTTAAATAATTTCTTTGGTAAAAATGACATTTAAAAATCAATATATTTTAAAAGATAACAAGTAAATAATTTTGCTTGAATTAAATTAAAATCTAAAAGTAATAATTAAATCATGGACAATTTATTTTGAAAAAAGAAAGAGAACATCAAAAATCTTTTTTTAGATTAATTTAAAAATGTAATTAATTAATTGAGAGTACCTTGTCATAAAAAAAATTTTTGAGTTACCTGTCAAAAAACTGACTTTATTTTTTTAAAAAAAGGAAAATACTTTTATTGACTGAAAAAGAGACTACTTAATAATAATTCATATCATGTATATGTTTGTAGATACACATGTATGTGTAAATTTTATGTATAGTTTTCAAATGATATTTATTATGAAATATATTTTTAATAATTTTATTTTGAGATTCAAACATGTTCATTTTATACTAAGCTACATGTCTGTGTGTAGTCTGGTTTTAAATAAACTTATTGGAACATATATGTAAATCAATATAACTTGAACATTATTAATAATATATATGTAAATCACAATGTGATTTGTTATTATTGTATGTTAATCAAAATCAAAAAGCTTAATTGATATGCATAGCCTTATTCTAGACCTTAATATCTTTTTTACTGTTAATAAACTTGTGTTCAATTATAAAAATTATTCCAGTGGTTCTAAAAATTTTTAGAATATCTGTTTCCATCATCTCTTGGTCACATACAGTAATAGAGCTTATGTTCTCTGAGCTAGGTTTGAGCATGGACTTAATATATAAATGGGGGTGTATACTAGTGCTTTTGGGCATCCAGAGATGATCAATCATCATCCTGGTTGGCACAAAAGAGAATATACTTTAAAACCCATGCACTACATTTGATTTTAGTTTAGTCTTATTAGAAGTTAAGTTTATAGTTGGCCAATACAAGTCACCAGATCATTGATGATAATCAGCATGTTTTAATGTCCCAGCAGTATTGTTTTTCTGATTTATTGTGTATTCTTATGAATGCATACTTAGTTTGTGCCTCCAAATTGTTTAAATAATTGCCCAAGCTGGCAAAGGCTCAATAATTAGCCTGGTCTACAGAAAACCCATTTCCAATCCAGTCACAAGATTGACTGTTGATTTATATTTTTTATTGTATTAATTTATTTGATTGTTAATCATTCATGATGATGGATGATTATTCATTTTGAGTATTACTTATACTGATTTTTAATTTGACTTATTATAATGCTGGATAATGTCTAGTTAATCATAGTTGCTCTAAGGAGTAGCTGGCTGATCTCTCAGAGATTTTTTGCCCTCATGCTCTCTTTTAATATATAAAATTACTTAATATTTAATATCTACCTTACTTTAATATCTCTGAACTTTAATATCTTACTTTATTGCTTATATATTTTCTCTTTAATTGTTAAACATTACTTTAATATTTTTTCATAACACCCCAGAGATGACTACCTATCTTCCCATCCCATTACAATATATAACCTTTAATCATAGCGTTAAACAATCTATAAATTAAATCACAATTTATAATGCAGTTCCAATATTAGTTTTCTAGATAAACTGTACTATGGATTGGCACACAAAATCAAACTTATTAATGATAATACTAAAAGTATCTAATTAGCTTGTTTTTTTAATTTGTCTTAAGAACTTAACAAAAATATACCCAGTTGCAAATAGTTCTAATAATAATTGCTAAAACTGCACAAGTAAATGATACTCTGTTTCTTTCATTAATCTATTGATTTATTCAACTTTTTTTTTTAAATTATGAGTGAAAAAATTTAAAGATCATATATATCTGCAGCATATATACATTTGCTTACTAGATAGACATCATACATAAATATCAGTACTATATTAAGAAAACAAATACTTAAAAAGGGAAAAAAGGCTTTAAAAATACTCATATGGCTAGTTAGTAGGAAAATGAGTACAAAAGTTTCCATTCAGTTAACTAATTATTATTAGTAATATTATTTACTTTACTCAACTGTGAATCAATTATGGAATCTTTAACACTTGATGATTTTGTCATTCTATTACTACACCACTCAACATAGAAAACAATGAATATTTGCTCGGTTTTACATATACAGTTTTAACTATTAGTTATTTTTAAAATAGGCCAGTAAATCATGACCCTCACAGACCTATATATTAAATAAAGCCATTTCTAGATAACACACAAGAAAAGATTAATTTACTAGAAATAATAAATGTATGCTTTAATATATATAGTTTAGCCACAAACATTTATTAATTTCTTAAAGTGTATTATTTTTGTTTTCTAATAATTAATTTCAAATTGAGTTTGAATATTTCTTTACTCTAATTAATTCACTCTCAGGGTCTATTTACATTATATTTAATAGTATTTAACCATTCTGTTATTTAAATGTGATTTTCTAGATGATTAAACTTTTTACAATCTAGTAAGTGACTAATTCCTTTAATATATTAATAATTATTCTGTTAACCATAATACCAATCTGACAATATATTGTGGGCACATTACATATACTCTTTAACATTAACATGTATATTGCATAAATTTGCAAGTTTGAATATAATGTTTTGTAAGTGTATTTTTCTATCAATTTCCTTTTAATACTAAAATAATCTCATAATTCATGGTTGTCAATATCCATATTCTTGAACTATGTCTTGTCCACATTATATGATTAAATTTTAATATTTCAGAAAGGAAATACATCACAAACAAAGCTTAGTAAAAAGTATTTACAAACAATATCTATTAAATAAAAGACATAGAAGATACTCAATAACTTCCATTAGATATCCAAATCTTAATATACACAATAACATTTTTAAAAAGTATTTTCATGGACATATAAGAGCTATGTTAATTGCAAGCAGAAAAGTATTGATAAATTATTCTTTCAAATACTACAAGACTTACAAATTCACTATTTCAATATTGCTTATGATCCAGGATATGTTATCTGTTCATGGCAAAAATACAAATAAATCTACATAAATTATCGTCTCAATTTATATAAACTGGTATAGCTGACAAAAAATATATTCAGTAACTGTATAATTAATATTTTTCTAAAACATAAACATATATACAACTTTGCACTTCCTCTCTTGGATCATTTTGTTAGCATTCAACATTACTTATTACTCATCTGCATGAAATTTTGACAATAAAGCATAAACTATTTCTTTATTGTTAGTCATTAATTAAAATAAATTCTCATTACTCTGTAATCTATCTAGTTAACCAAACTGTATTTAAATATAACATAATCATAAGCAGATTCACACGTATTAAACATCTTTATAATTTTTCACAAATTAATAACTAATAACATCTCATATCTAAATAATAATAGCATTAATTTCCAAAGCTATACAATTAATTAAATCATTCTGCAAAGTATAACATACATGTTGGTCTACATACACTAAAACTGAATATTTTTTATTTCAATAACTAAGAAGTATATTTAATTTAAAGTTTTCATTTAATGGATTTATAATATAAATCTTTTATTTTACTATTAGCATAGTGATTAGACAAATTTATTTAAGACTGCAAATTCTTTTCATTAATCTCTTTCATTTTTTTTTTTAGAAATGATTCAACTGTTTGTTTTTCTCTTTTTATCACGTATTACAATAATATTATAGCACATTTTAAAATTACATCTCAAGATCAGAAAATCTAATGTATAAAAGAAAATATATTATTTTTCCTTTTCAAACAAATAATATTACAATATATAAAATTTCTAATCGAGAGACAGTAACACATTTCAAATTTTTATTCATGACTGATTTTCTCTAAGCCAAGATAATACTAACAATGTTCAAGTTACTTCAACCATCTATTAGAGCTTCCGGTATCTAAAATTGTTCTGATTTTTTAGCAGTACATATAAATATAATATAAAATATTATTCTAAAATAAAATATTTTTATCATCTAATAAAATTAAACTATCAAAGAAAGAAAAATTGAGAAAATTATACTCATGATAAATATTTGACTTTTTCCTCTTTAACAAAGGCTATATAAAAGTAAAAGCTTGTATATATTACAGTTTTCTTCTTGAAACAAAAGGCTTTCACAAGTTAATACTGTAGTTTCTAATTATAAATGAATTTTTCAACAGGACATAAAGAATCGTCTCTGAAACATGAAAATTGACATTTTGTTGATAATTTTTTCAGTGAGGTCTTATGTGCAGTACTATTTATTTAATGGCCAATTAAAAAACTTGAAATTTTATGGAAACTTTGATAAATACTTTCATATTATTGATGGAAAATATTAAATTATAACTCACACAAGTTTGAGGTAAACTTTTTATTTTCAACAATGTAATCACATTACATATGCATTTATAAGAATAAATAAAATATTCACCAAGCAAATAAAGGGATAAAAGAATACCATTCTAAACTGGGAGCAGACAATGAAAGAGAGAGAGATCTAAATTTTTAAAAATTATTCATCCATTATTTCTATTTTAATCAATTAATATTTCAATTACCATATAGTTATCAATAAATTAAATACAGTCAGTCTTTTTTTCCTTACAAGTTCTTTGCAAAAACTAGTTATTTGTAAAGAAATTTATGAAAAATAACTTTACACAATAAATTTGCACATTAACTCTAACTCATTACTTAAACAAAAGATTTTCTCTCTATATAAGTTTTACTGTAATTAATAAGGCAAAACCACATAGTTATTGATTAACAAATGTAATAACACATAATAGATTTTATATACTTTTATTATTTATAAATGTGTACCAACAATTAAGATCTTATATGGATAGTGAAAGCAACTTTTAATTGCATTTGCTTTCAGATTCCAAATTATTACCAATCTTAATCATTAAATTAGCCTTGTTTTGAAGGGAGAAAACATGTTTAATTTAAAACGAAAATGATAGTAAAATGTCTAAACAAGTCTTTTTTAAAAAGTTTTTGAATCAGAATTAAAATTATAAAACTAACTTTATTTAATTAAAAAGGAAATTATTTTAAAAAATGAATTAATAATTAAATTTATGAGTTGTCTATTAAAAAAATTATGAAATATTATATTTTTATTTATGAAGTTATTCAAACAAGCACACAAATAATTTAATGTCTAATGTGTACATATATATATATATATATCATTAAAAAAACAGTCAATACTTAGACAATCCCAATATCAATAATAAACAATTTCTAACAGTTATCAAGACAACCTTTTAACAATATATATATATGATGCCTGAACTTCCAAATTTATATTAAGTTTAAATAAAGTTTAATTATAATTAAACAACTTATTTCCTCAATTTCGTTCTTTCTAATGAAATTCAAATATACTACTCATCAATTCTTTCTCTGTTTTCTTTCTGAAAATCACACAAGATGCTTATGAAATATTCACTTAACTGTAAATATATATATTTTTTTTTTCAAAAAAAATTAAACAAGCAAACTAATTTACATGTGTAAATAACTGACAAATGAATTTCCCCATATTGAGTTTGAAATCAAATCATTTCACACTAGCTATGATAATTTTTATAAATATAACACTGACTTTGACTTTTTCTATCAGATAAGCAGCATATAGCCAACTAGGGAGATATTCAATATTCCACCGTAAATGAATATCTATTATTAATTAGAAGATAAAGGTTAATCAGGAAGTTAGATTATGGTAATGCACTGAGTGTAAAAGTACAAAATATAATTACAATATGTGACTCTTCATTAATGATTGGGAAGGTGACATACTTCTATGGACACTGAACTCGTAGTTATTTTTACCTTTAAAAAAGAAAGTCAAAATGACACCCTTTCTTTACAATGGCATTGCTTCTAAATTAAGTGCAAATGCATTTTATAGCAACATGAATTGATATCTGAATCTGAGAATTATAAAAGAGTTTTACTTTCTTCAAGAAACATCACTTTTTTTTCAATATTTTATGTATAAGTGACCAGATATTCCCGATTGCACGGGACAGTCCCAGATTTTAGTACACTATCCCATGTATTTGCCCTGGAAATGTATACGGCATCAGTATTTGTCCTGGAAATGTCCTGGATTTTGTAAAGTGTTCTTATTTATCTCAGATTTATCGATTTGACTTGAATATGTATATGTAGTTCATAATATTTATTATATTGTATGCTAAGTTCGGCAACTCTGGTAGAGCAGTTACAAACAAGCATATACACCACTTGATAGGGTGCATGCATAAAGTGCGTTGCTGTGAATCAGAATCTGTCAAATCAGTTTGTTTTGTCTTCTTATAATGGGCGTTGCTTCAAGAAATATAGTAACAAAGTATATCTCAGCTTTATAAAACTCACATCAAATAACTGTAAATCACTTTCTTTAATTTAATTAATAATGTGTAGAATTATTTTGTAGGTTATATGAATATATTTTATTGTAAGTATTTAATAATGCATATATGAATCACCGAAGAGTTAGTCATCTAGATGTTAATTATTTTTAAAACTTTTGATTTATTAAGACATTTTTAATAATAATAATTTCTCAATAATGTTAATAAAAATAATGATATTTAAATTAATTAATAAGTTTTAAATTCAAATTTATTTTTATTTTATTTTTTAGGATGGCTTCAAAAAAACAAGATTGTAAATTTAATAACAACCTAGCAAACGGATTTCCTTTCATTAAAAAACAGAAAAAGAATCCAGATTCAGACATTCACTGTGTGCGCTTTCAAACTGATAAACATAAGCAATGTATACAATCAGCTTCTGCATCAAACATTCTTCAATTTATTCACACTAAAACTTTCAACACCAAAGAAAAAACTTGCATTAGCCAAAACTGTTTTCTCATTTCATTACATTTATCAAAACCAATCATTTCAGTCAATGGATTGCACTTCTAGATTTATGAAAATATGATTTGATCCAAAATTTTCCTACGCTCACGCTAAAACCGAAGCTATAGTTAAAAATGTTTTATTACCTCATTTTCTTTCTGAATTGAAAATGACACTCAATAATATTCAATTTCACAAGGATATAAAACTGTTTCATTATTTAATAAGATATTTTGATTAATAACAGGGTATTCAAGAAACAGTTTTGGATTAGTTTCTTTGCCAGCCGAAAATTCCAAATTAATCGCAGAATCCATTTTGAATAAAAACAACATGACAAAAAAGTCAAATATTATGCTGACAATTTTGGAGGTTTAAAAAGAAAAAGACAAAACAATATTTACTATTGTTTAAATTCTGAACTAATCAGACCAATAATAGATGTTGGGTGTGCAAACAGCAGTAGTCATGCTTCCAAGTGACATTGATACAGCTATTGAAAGAATTTTGAAAATGTTTAAACCACTTCAATCTCATTTTCTTTCAACTGATAAATGTCCAACAATTTTACAAAAAAAAATGTCCAATGAACAAGCTGAAATTTTGTTACTGTTTTTGCATAACCAATCTGCAATATTCTTCCAATTGATTCAAAAAATAAGTGAAAACAGAACTGTTAGGAAAGTTTCTTATGAAATTAACAATTTAATTTGTAAATATAAGGACAAATTTTCCTCTCAGTTGTTCCTTCCATTGTAAAATTTGCTATAAAAAGAATTTCTTGTGATAATTCAAAAATGGAAATCCTTCTGGCTCAATTTATTGATTTTTATTCCAACTGTGTTTCTTATTTAGAAAAATGATGAATTACAAAATTTATCAACAGGGTTTAAATTTAAAAATGTAATCAAATGAAATAATGTAGAGGATAATGTAACATTTGTTCAAAAATATTTTGAGGAAGAAAAGTTATCTGTGAATGACTTGTTTGATGAGATTTCTTAATTTAAAACATGCCCCTCAGAAAAAAATTACATATTGGACAGAAAACAAAATGGATATTGATCCAAAATAGGTCAAAATTTTTATCCATTTTCAAAACAATCACATTCCTTACAAAAATTTAAAATTTTTAGTTAAATTATGTTTATGCTTGCCAGACTCAAATACAGCAACAGAATGTATTGTTTCTATCATTAATAATATGTGGACTCCAGAAAAATCCAGTGTAAAAGTGGACATGCTGAAGGCAATGGTTATTGTCAAATGCAATATTTCCAAATCTTGTGAAAATCTTGTGAAGGGTTTTATAATACAATTAAGGACAGCACTGTAGAAAAATATTATTTTTTTCAATTTTTAATTATTTATTTATATTAATTTTATATTTACCTTGTAATAATTTAAATTTTTATAATTTTGTAATATACAATATAAATAAATAAAAAATATAATAATTATAAATAAAATTGTGATGTAAAATGTTAAATTTATTTACCTTAACATCTATTTTCTGGTGTGTGTTTCTCGTTTCAGCAATAGAAATAGATAGATGTAAATAAAAAAGGCAAATAAAATTCTTAAATTTTAATTTTTTTTTCTTTGCTGTCTTAGATTCGTGTTAGGAAAATCTGGTCATGTATATCAGTATTATATATTGAAGGCATATTTTTTCTGTTAATTAATATCTGATATAAATGTCTCCTACAAACATATATATATACACAATTTCTTTCTACTTTAAATACAGAAATTGCTAGTAACACTCTTTTAAAATGTAATTATTATTAAAAAAATAATAATAATCCAATTTAGCAATGTAAAAATTAATTTTGACTTTGTCTTCTCACTTACACAGTGAAATAAATAAATAGTACAAAACTATTCTTGCACTTTTTTTTTAAAGTAATAACTTTGTTAAGTATAAAATTGTTAACTAATGGATCAGCCATTACTTTAAATAATATCAGAAATATGATATTGCACATAATATAAGAGAGTATTCCAAAAAACTTACAATTTTGTAATAAAAAATTGTGCATTTATTTTAAGATGTTACAAATCGAATCTCCTTCAAAGTATTGTCCATTTGATAAAATGCATCAATCTAAACATGTTTTTTACTTTCCCTAAGTCCTGAAATTTTTGTAAAATGTTACCTTTTAATGCCACCAAAATTTTTTTAATTCTAACTTCCAATTCTGCAAAACTTTTTCTTTTGAGGCATTTTTCATTCAGAGGAATAAAAAGAACTCACAAGGAATGTGCTAATGGATAAGCTGCTTCATACTGTTTTTGTTACAGTTTTTTTTTAAAAACTTAAAAATCAAAACATGCAATAATAAAAGTTTACACATATTTTTCCATATAAACTGGGTTATGCAAAAAGTCATTGAATGCATTTTATCTGCTGGTTTATTACAATATTTGTTTTATAATTTTGTTTATAAATGTTTAATTATTTTTTTAATACATTAATTAAAGCCATATAAAGTAATAATTGAAATATAATTGTATAAATAAAATAATGTTACATTAGAGACATTTTTGGTTCATTTACATATTAAACAAACAGTAGGTTTTAAGCCAATAAACATCACATGATCACTATTTCTTATGCTTGCTCTTAACTGTTATTAAAACAGGTAAAACTCTCTATACGTATTGCCACTCAGAAACTAGTCTGGGGATATTGGATGAGTAGGCACTAGATAGGGATTTTATGCACAAGCCTTCTGGCATCCATTGATTATTCTGGCTTGTACTAAGTGGCAATAAGTATAGAGAGTTTTGCCTGTTTTAAAAAGTAGATCTGTCATTATGTGATTCAAGAACAAAGAAAGAAGCCTAATTCATTTAATGGCAAAGAATATAATCCCATTCAGCCATTGTTGTACTAATTTATTGAGATCTTGAGTGTTTGTTACATGTGTTATATATATATATATAGCTTATTAAGCAGAAGCAATAAATATTAATTGATTAGGAAAGAGCAGAAATTATTTAATCTAAAATTAATCAGTTAATAGTTTGAAATAAATCTCAAAGTAATATAAAATAATATCAAATCAATCAAGCTTATTTGTTGCTATGAACACGGTATTTGCATGTTTACATGACAAACCAATTTTAGATTATAATAATAAAACTTGTACAGATTTATATATGTTTAATAACTATAATGAAGAATTATTTTAACAAATGTAATATTTTCTATTGATTGAAAAGTTTTGTCTTTATAATTAACTTTAAAACTAGATGAAAAGCAATCGAAAATTAATGTTAATAATGACTGTTTTGATAATAATCATAAAAGGATCTCCATTATGGCATTATTTTTCTGTGAAATCACGGATTAGTAATCAAACAATCCTAGTGTTACATCTCCTTCCCCTCTCCATCTGCTATCAAGCAACTACTTTTTCACAGAAACTTATTTTTAAAAAATGCATAAATTGGTTTTAAAATGTATATACATTAATTTTTTTTTCTAGAGTGAGACTAGGATAAGTCAGTGATGGTATTTCATATCTGAAAGATATTGTCCACTTATTTTAGATATTCATGTATTTCTCACATTTCAGGATATCAGACTTTTATAAATAATCAATTTCAAATTGTTTTTTTTTTTTTTTGTATTACAGCAAAAAGTTTAATTTGTGCAGTGATTATTGGTTCTTCATATTCTAAGAACACTATGGGCAGCATGATGTACTAAATAAAACAATCAAAATTGGTTTAACATATGCAATTAAATTCTTATTCAACAAAAAAAGTCATAGTTATGCAATTTGTTATACATCTTATTCTTTTTCAATAGTTTGATATTTTGTGTGTGTGTATATCATTTTCAGCCATCTATCAATCCAGGATAAAGATCTCCAAGTTCAATTCAATTTCTCCAATCTCTAGCCTCTCTTCTCAAGATCACTCCAGCACATTTCCTTTTTTCATTCATCCATATCACATGTGGTCTCTGTCTAGATTTTTTACAATTTATTGGAATTCAATTTAAAATTTCAATTGTCCATCTATTATTGTCTCTTCTAGCAATATGTCAAGCCCAATTCCATTACACTTTCTTAATTCTTTCAATGATGTTAGTAACACCTGTTTATTCTCTCACCCATATATTTCATCTTCAATCTCTTCTTGTTACTCCTAACATACATTTCTCCATACTCCATTGAATGATCTGAATGAAGTCTCTGTGTTGCTTTTCTATTAAAAGTCCAAGTCTCAGATCCATAAGTAACTACTGGTAAAACACATTTATTAAAAACTTCCTTATTAAACACATAGACATATTTTCTTTTAATATTTAAGTTATTTCTATCAAAATCATACCAACCAAGTTTAATTCTATGATTAATTTCATCAATCATGTTTCCATCCATAGTAATAAAATGATTATTTATAGTTGGTAACTTCTTCTAACTTATCATTATCAGTTTTTATTTTCTTTTTTTGAGAAAATCCATTGAAAAATTATTATAGTTCTTTTAACATGTATCTTTAGTCTTACTTTCTTACTTTATCTTGCAACATTTCCTGAAGCTTTGAAGCATTATTTTCAAACACAATTTCATCATCTGCAAAATCCCTTAGTTTTCCATTTTAATCCACAAAATATTTCTTACAAAACTGCTGTAAAAAGTTTTAAAGATATGGAGTCACCTTGTCTTACACCCTTTTCAATGTTAATCTTTCAAGTATCATTATATAATTTAATAGTTCCTGTTGCCTTTTTTATAAATATTCTTCAGACTATGACAATATCCTGGGCCTACACCTTGATCCAATGCTTTAATTATTGATAAAATGCTTAGAGAATCAAATGCCTTTTCATAATCTATAAATCCAAAGCACAATGGCAGCTCATATTAATTGGTCCTTTCTTTAACTTCTCTTGATACTTGGATATTATCTACTGTACTAAAAACTTTTAAATCTAGATTGTTTTCTTGGTTGGTTGAAATCCAATGTTCTCTGTAGACAATTTGTAATTATCTTGATAAAAATTTTGTACAAAACTGATAGGTCTGTAATTTCTAATATCTTCTTTGTCACCTTTTTTAAATATTAATATTAATACTGCATTCTTCCAATCATTTGGTACATTTTTATCATTTAGATATTTGGTATATAATTTTTTCCAAAACGTTTTTCTATTTATTCACCTATTATATTATCTATCACCATGTTTCCCTGAAAATAAGATCGGGACTTATATTAATTTTTGCTCCAAAAGACTCCATGGGACTTATTTTCAGGGGATGTCTTATTTTTTCATATACAAAAATCTATATTTATTCCAAGTACAAAAATTTACATTTATTCAAGTACTTCTCTTTACAGAAAGCTGTAAGATTCTTATTCTGGGAGTGCAATAGCTCTTTTTTCACATTAATTTTTTTCTGGAGATCAAAATATTATACCATTTAAATTTACTATTAAATCAAGTGTTAATTAAAGCCTTGTGAGACATGAGTGGAAACAAAAATGATTACAGTTTAAGAATAGTTTGTCCACACAAAAGCAACAAAAAATGCAGGGACAAAAATTCAGAAAATCTTTCTGTAGTTCACACATGCACATTAAGTACATCTATTACAACATATGGCATACTGAATTATGATGATCCATGCATGATACAACCATATCCACCCATTACCAGTGTGAAGCCTGTAAACACTTCCAAATTACTCATAATAGTCTTTATTGGATATTCTTTTTTAAAAAATTTTAAGGAGAAAGACATGATTTAACTTAAGGTAAACTTTGATTATTAAACTCACTTTTGTTATTTTAATAATCTTTTAGGGAAAAAAAATTATTAAGAAATCAAACTAATTTTTTATCTTGAATATTTAAAAGATACCATGATAAAACTCTAAAACTAAATCAAGCATTCTAAATCTAAATAAATAAAATAAGTACTTAAAAACACATATGAAATTAAAAATTGTCTAATATACTGACTTGTGGAAGATAAATTGTTTTTTTATACAATTAGAATTACGTTTGTCGAAAATGGTCTTTGGGAAAATACAAAAAAAAACTATATAATTTATATTATCATTTATTTAAAGAATTAATATTAATAATATTGTTTATTTATACATTCATTACTTTATAATTCAATACATCCATTGGGTTTCTATGGGGAAAGCCATCTATCTGGCTGACAATCTTAATTAGACCTTATATATTGGGCAGGACTTATATTATAAACATCCTGAAAAATCATGCTATGGCTTATTTTCAGTTAGGTATTATTTTGGAGAAAACACAATATCTCTCAACTTCTAATCAAACTATATTAAGACTATATATTTTGGAGTTAATTTTTTAATTTAAATACATTTAGATAAAACAGCATTTAAGTAAGCATTGTAAGGCAAGAGCTTCTCCAACAGTATCTCTTAGATGAACACTTTTAGACTTTTTAAATAAAGCAAGATAATATGAACACAAACATTTTTGTGCAGCAATATATTTAGGAAATGTTTAAAGATTTTAATTTTATTGTATAGTAGTATTATAATGTTAACAAATATAATTAGCAATAATAAGTATTGCACAATTTTTTATAAACAAAAATCATTCATGTGTTTTCCTGAAGATTTGTGATGATGATGTTCTAGCTGCATTTTTATATTGGACTATTTCCATCATCTAATATGTGTGTTGAATGTCTTTAGAAAAGTTTAATTTTATTTAAATATTCCAAATACATTCAACTGTTTGCTGTGATAGAACTAACAGTTGAATTTAAATAAAATTAAACTTTTTTTTAAATACATTCAACACACATATTAGATGATGGAAATAGTCCAATATAAAAATACAGCAAAAATTATTCATATTTCTTTTTCTAATAATTCTTAACTACAAAATTAGTTTCATCATATAACTGATTTCAAAAATCAAAAAGACCATTTTTTTAAAAACTTAAATAAAGTTTTTAAAATGAATTACTTTATGGAAAAAAAACCTCAAAACAACTCTTTATACTCTTAAAATTGGAAAGGTTGTAGATCCTTATGAAATACTTGGAGAGGTTTTAAAATATGATGGTGTACCCTATCTTCAAAAATATTAGATTTTTTTATGAATACATGAACCCATGAAGTCAAACCACTAATCTTAAGGAGGCTTTTACCACTCCAATTTTTAAAAATAAAGAAAATAGACAAGATTTCAGTAATTATTGTGGAATATCATTATTATCTACTATAGTGATTTTGTTGAATAGGTTGCTTCCAATCATAGATGGATGGTTAACAGAGACTCATATGGTTTTAGAGAATCAAGCACTGTAAACGTGATTTTTATTGCCAGGAAAAAGCAAAAAGTGTTGTAAATGATTTATATATTGCTTATATTGATTTGGTTAGAAGATTAGATTTAGTTAATAAGCCAGATATGTAGCATTGGTTAAAATTAGTGACATATTATGCCTTGATTTATCCATTAGCCAACACTAGCTAGACATTCATTTATTGACCAATAATTAAATGACTTGATTAAGACTAGCTGTGTTAGAATAAGCCCATTCAAAGTTAAAAAATATCCATATTTCATCCATATCTTTGTCAAAGTAGAGTAAATAAAATGGCTCATCATCATCAACAATTATCAATCCATTGCAGGATGAAGGTTTCTCCAAGTTTAATCCATCTTCTCCAATCTCTCTTCTCCACATCACCCCTGCATACTTTCTTACTTCATTCATCCATCTCATATGTAGTCCTTTCTGGGTTTTTTTTAATCTCTTGCAAGTCACTTTAAGATTTCAAATGTCCATCTATTATCATCTCTTCTAGCAATATGTCCAATTCAACTTCATTTCAGTCTTTTACTCTTTCAATGATGTCAGTAACATGTGTTTGTTCTCTTACCCATATATTGCATTTTCGATCTCTTCTTGTTACTCTTAACAAGCATTTCTACGTACTTCTTTATGTGGTCTGAAATCTTGGTAATGCTTTTATATTAAGCATCCAAATTTCAAATCCATAAATAAGAACTCATAAAACACATTTATTAAAAAGCTTCCTTATTCAAACACATAGTCATGTTTCCTTTTAATATTAACTTATTTCCACAAAAAGCACTCCAACCAAGTTTAATTCTATGATTAATTTCATCCATTATGTTTCCATCTGTAGTAATAATCTGACCAAGGTATTTGTAATTGTTAATCTTCTTCTAACTCATCATAATCACTTTATTTTCATCTTTTGAGAAAATCCATTGAACATTACTTTAGTCTTTTTAACATTTACCTTTAGTCCTACTTTCTTATCTTCATCTGATAATTCATGCAACATTTCCTGAAGCTCTAAAGCATTACATCATCTGCAAAAATTTAAATTAATTTAAATAATCTTCATTTACTTTTATTTCTTTAATTTCCCAATTTAATCCACAAAATACTTATTGCAGCATTGCTGTAAAAAGTTTTGGAGACATAGAATCACCTAGTCTTACACTGCACTCAATGTTAACCTTTTTAGTATCATTATTTAATCTAATTGTTGCTGCTGCATTTTTATAAATAATCTTTAAAATATGACAATATCCTGAATCTATAACTTGATGATCCAATGCTTTAATCACTAAAGAAATGTTTATAGAATCAAATGCCTTTTCATAATCTACAAAACCAAAGCATAATGGCAACTCATATTCATTTGTCTTTTCTATAACTTCTCACAATACCTGGATATGATCTACTGTACTAAAACCACTTTTAAATCCAGCTTGTTCTCTTGATTGGTGGAAATCCAATGTTCTTTGTAGATGAGTTGCAATTATCTTGTTAAAAATTTTGTATAAAACTGACAAGATTGATAGGTCTGTAATTTCTAATATCTTCTTTATCACCATTTTTAAATATTAATATTAATATTGCATTCTTCCAATCATCTGGTACATCTTTATCATTTAGACATTTGGTATATAACTTTGCTAAAAAAATGTCTATTTTTTACATGCTTCTTTCAATATGTCGATTATAATTCCATCATTATCTGGAGCTTTTCCCTTTTTCAGTAATTTAATTGCATATCTCACTTCTTCATTTAAAATCCTGAGCAATTCAGAAGATATAATAGATGTCTATAGAAGGTACTTGTTTTTTATTACTATATAATTCTTGATAGAAATCTTTTACCCATTTCATGATGCCATCTCTCTTTTTAGTAATAATTCCATGTTTTTGTCTTATTGCAGATATAAATTTCCTATCGATACCAAAATGCTGTTTTACACTCTTGAGACTTTTATTCTCTTCTACAGCTTACCTTGCTAGTTCACAATTATACTTTCTTATATCATTATCAATTCTTTTTAACACCATTTTCCAAAATTTGAGACATTTATATCTTCATATTCCTTCTTTTCTTCATAAATTCTCTAGTCTCAGTAGAAATTTTATTCATCAATTGCTGCTTTTTTCTACTAACTATTTCTGTTGCAATTTTTAAAAGTGTATCAGTTATTTTTTCTATTAATTTCATTCAAATCTGAAACATATTCAAAATCTACTAATACTTGAAAATGATTTGCAAGTTCTAATTTGAATTCATTAGAATGTTTCTAAAAATTAGAAATATCAATTGTAAATATGGTTTTTCTTAATAATTTTTGTCTCACTAGTTTTGCATTAACACGTATCTTACATCTTACTAATCGATAGTCAATTCCTGTATTGGATTTATTAAGAACATTACAACCTTGAAATATGTATTTTCTGTTAGTCAAAATATAATCCAATTCTGCTGTACCATCATTTGGATGCTTCCATGTTCATTTCCATTTAACACTTTTTCTCAAAAAAAGAATTCATAATATAAAGTTTTTCTTTTTCTGCAAACTCCACAAGTCTATGTCCTCTCTCATTTTTATTATCATAATCAAATTTACCTACAGCATTTTCATCTTTCATTTGTTTACCAATTCTACCATTAAAATCTCACATAATAATTTTAAAATATTTAGTTAGATCAAAAGCTTTTTGTACATCCATATAAAAATCTTCTACTACTTCATCACTATGAGAACTTGTTGGAGCATAAACCTGAATTATTTGCATTTAGTTTGCCACTCTATCCGATACACCATCAATGTTGTTCTTCCACTTTTTATTTAAAATGAATCCTACTCCATTTGTACCTCCAATATTTGTGCCTTTGTAGTATAATACATGTCCACTTTTTAAATCAATTGTCTATTCACCTTTTTTTCTAATTTCACAAAGACCAATAATGTCCCATTTAATATGAAACTGTTCTTTTTCCAATTTTTGCAATCTTCCTTTGTTTGAAAGTCATCTGAAGTTGTAAGTATCTAAATAAAAAAAATCATCAAATGGCAGCCTGGGGTCATAATCAAGGGATTCTTAGCTCCCTCCACCTTTAGCCACCATCCACTGCCTTGGCTGATGACTTTACACCTCTTGGGAATAAGGGGCATGATTTATTTTTGTCTGTCATAATTGTATACATCTATTAGGAATTTTTTTTTTTATTCACATACACAATCAAACTTATTGTGGAACTATTACATTTATTGAAGTAAATAATTTATGTGATGAAATAATGTAAAATAATTATCCTTAAACAAAATCAAGTTTTTATGCATAGATCATATGTTCAGAAACCCTATTATCAAAATTAAACTTTCTTTCCCTCTGAATTAATTATAATTCAAAACAATGTTTTTACTCCTTATTCCAAATGGATTCTTCATATGCAGATTCATTTCTTTTTTTTTCCTTTTTAAAATAAAATTTGTTTCTAATGTGTTGTTGCATCAGTACATTGTAGAGCTTTTTATTGATCCAAATTTAAAACTAAGACTCATCAAATGTCAGGTAATCACTAATCATCAAAACGAAGATAGAGAAAGCCCCCCCCAATAACTGGTATTTGTAGAACATCTGGTGAATTTTAGCTTGCATTGGTGGTCGAGAGGTCAGCGCGACTGCCTTACAAGCAGTTGCCCAGGTTGCGAGTTCGCGTCCCGGCCGATGTTATGACACTTGAAAAAAAAAAGCTCTATATTGTAAGACTTGCATAATCTCTAGACAAATGACTTACAACAACACATATTTTGTGAATTTGAAAGCTATTCATTATAATAAAATTTGATAATGCCCATGTATTTCTGAATAAACAATACATATTAAAGTTTATAGCTTAACTCCCAAATTGATATTTTAGATTTTAAAAAAGGCATGTGACTTTATTGCTCAAGAATACATAAGAAGTTTGAACACCAGACCTGAGAGCACCAAAATCAATTCTGAAATCTCCCTTCCCAAATTGAATGTTCTACCTACTATGCTTAACCATACAGGGCATATTTTAGAATAAATTACGTTAATGTGTGACAAGTAAAGGAAAAATATGCTGAAAATAATCAGTGATTTATCATTTTTGATCATAATACTCTGTTGCCTAGATGAGTCAATTTGCCTTTATGCAGAGAACTTAATATATATTCATGAATATAAATATAATGATGTGCTATAATTGCTTTTTGCATATTTAATGAGATATGTTAAGATTTATCATTGCTTGAAAGACAATGAAATCTAGAAATCTATCATAATGAATAAATAATTTACTTATTTTTGTTTAATATCCATAAAGTCATAGATTCTTAAATTTACATATATATAATAACCTTTTATTTTCTGTAACTTGTTATTAATAAAACTATTATTTAATAGGATTTGAATAATTTAAATAATGAGACTTTGGTCTGTCTTGATTTTTATATTTGAAAAATAAAAATATTATTAAAAATAAGAATATATCGTACCACTATTCAGCGTTACAAGTTTCTTTTTTTTTTAAAAAAAAAAAAAAATTATGATTAGTTTTAAGATTTTTAAAACGAAATTTTGAAAAATAAAAGTACTGCGTTATACTTTTCTTTTAGAATAAAACGTTTTGGTAGAATGGGGGACAACTTTTAAATAGAATTAGAAAATAGATTTAAAACTTTTTTCTCTCTCTTTGTAAAGAAAACTCCTTTTATAATGTATAAAATAAGCGAATGTAAAATCGGACTAAAAATTAATCAGTAAAAATGTTTGTAAAACTTTCATTATGTAATTAGTTTATAAGATTTTAGATTGGTAACAAAATGAAAATCAATAGTTGTATTAATTAAAAAAACTAAACTATCTTATCGAGATAGTTTAGATGAATCTGAGCAAGGGATTAAGATAACCAAAAATGTAAAAATAATTAAAAGACATTTCAAGTTAAGATCTAAATTAAAAAATAACGATAAGAAATTAAAATAATAGGAGAGAAAAAAGTATATAAAGTCGCTCTCTCAATTATTATTCAGTCTGGTTTGTGATTAATACAGTCAGGGCTGCAATCTGTAATTCGTTTGCATTGCCATTAGTCCAGAGTTCAGGTTCTTTCTAAAGAATGCAGAGCCAGAGTTTCATTGAGAATCCAAACAACCAGAGATCTATATATTCGGAACTGTAAATGCAGTAAGTAATAAGCCAATCAATTACTGCTGCAGAAAATCTTATTGCACAAGATGCAAAACTAGCAACATGCTTGCTAGACATTCAGATGTATTAAACCGAGCTTCAGGCCCCAAAAAACCTCCACAAGTCAACTATTCTGCCTGAAACAAATGCTGAAAACTGATGCCAAAATTATAAAATAGATGCTACCGCTATTCTCTCTCTCTTCCCCATTGCTGAATCACAGAATGGAAACAAGACATGAAGCCATCGATGGAGAACCAAAAAGCCAACCAGTTGGAAAATACACACAAATGAAAACCTAGATAAAGTTACTTTAAATAACTAAATATATTTTGATTACAGTCTATAGACACTTTATATTTAAATGAAATAAACTTTAATTAAAGAAAGACTATCATTATTTAGCCTGAATAATTACTTATATGTTTTTTATATGTAAATTTCAATATTATTGTATTATATTATATATGCCTGTGGTTAAATAAAAATTAATGTTTGCCTTAATTGTTATTTTGTCTATTTTCTCTTTCTCTCTTGTCACTGCCTCACCAGTAAATTACTGTAAAGTTACTTTATGTATTAAGTAAATATTCTGGACTCTGAGACAGAGTGTGAGTTAGTCATGGGATGTTTCAAACACTGGATTATGGGTCTACCATCCAGGCATGCTAATTATAAATTATGATTAGCTGGCGCCTGAGGTTTACCTCTAAACAAATAAAATGCTTTGGATGGTATGGGTTTGGTTTAAATCTAGCAGTTGGTGTGGGCCATGATCTGGAAATGTGATTGTGCTATGCTTTGCATAGCTCGGTCTGACCATGAGTATCATTGATGGTTCTGCTATCGATAGTATTGTCCCCTCTGCTTGAAGAGCTGGTCCATTCACGTAATATTAAAAATTTTAAATTATGTTAAATTAGGTTGAAACCCAATTCAACAACTATTAAACAGATCCGGTTCAATATATATATACTTTTTTTTTATTATTAATTTAATATTTTATTTATTACATTACATGATATTTTATTAGGATTATTCACCATTTAAAGCTTGAGGCCATTTACTGATAACATTAGTATATGCACCCATCTCCTAATATAGAAGAAAATAGAAAGATCATATCAGATGCATTAGAAGCATCCAAGTTTCAGATCCATAAGTAAGATTTATTAAAACATATTTATTGAAAAACTTTTCTTTTCAAACATATATCTCCTTTTAAGATTAAGTTATTTTTACCAAAAGCATTCCACACAAGTTTAATTCTATTATTAATTTCATCCATTATGTTTCTACCTATAATAATAATCTGACCTAGATATTTGTAATGGTTAGCCTTTTCTAATTCATTATTTACCTTTAGTCTTACTTTCTTATTTTCATATGTTAACTTTTGCAACATTTCCTAAAACTCTGAAACATTATTTTCAAAAACAACCACATCATTTGCAAAATCTAGATGATTTAAATCATTTAATTTTACTCCCTTAATTTCCAATTTTAATTGACAAAATACTTGTAAAGTTGCTGTGAAAAGATTTGGAGAAATGCAATCACCCTGTCAAATACCTTTTTCATTATTCAACTTCTTAGTATCACTATATAAATTAATCATTGCTGTTGCATTTTAATAAATATTCTTCAGAATGTGATATCTTGGATCTACGTTGATAATTTAATACTTTCCTCATTTGTAGAAATGCTTATAGAATCAAATGCATTTTCATAATCTAAAACTCCAAAGCATAGTGGCAACATATTTATTGTTCCTTTTTATAACATCTCTCAATAGTTGGATATGATCCTCCATGCTAAAACCACTTTTAAATCCAGCTTATTCTTTTGGTTGGTTAAATCTCAAAGTTTGCTATATACAAGTTATAATTATCTTGATAAAAAATTTTCTATACAACTGATAAAAGATTTACAAGTCAGTAATTTCTAATATCTTTTTTATCACTGCCTTTTAAATATTAATATTACTATTACATTCTTCTCATTATCTGATTCATCTTTATCTTTTAGAGCAAAAGTTCCCAAACTTTTTTCAGCGCAGACCTCTTTACCAAAAACTTTGAAAACCATGATCCCCTAATCATTTACTTTACTTACTCAAATTAATAACTTTGTACATTACTCAACATTAAATAATTCACCAGATATCAAACTTTTCATTTTAATCACTTGTAATTAATGATTGAAAAAGAAAAAAGGACTACAGAATATGGCATTATCTTGTGCAACATTTAATATGGAAACTTGCTCTAATAAAAATTAAAGCAAAAAAATATGAGCAAAGGTTTTTTTTTTAATTTTTCACATTTATGAAATAAATATGTAAATTCAAAATAAATACAAATATTTAATATAGGGAGCATACCAATAACTCTAATAAGCTTTTATTGGTAAGTGCCAAAGTCAAACCATTTAAAATCTCTAGCTAGAATTATTCCCATTCTCAGATCAATCAGTTTGAAGCTTTTGGCTCACCTTAGTGAGAAGCTAGAACATTCAGACACTAGATCTAAAATACCAACTCCATATATTACATATCTGTAATACAAGCTTAAAAAGCAAAGTCATGTGATTATTGATTATTAAGTACAAATATTAAAATCACTTTATTAAATAAAATAATGAAATGAAAAAATTAACATATTCAGACAGAATTACATATCAACAAAATTACAACAATGAAAGATTTTAATCAAAATTATAAAAATAAGAATACCAAATAAATTAGTTTGGAAATCGGAATTTAATGAGATGGATGCATCTGGTGATCTGTCAACAATTTATCTTATGTCTGGTTTTAAATTAGTGAGTTGCATTCTCAAATCTCCACTTTCAGTGATATGCAATTGATGTCCTGAAGCAGATTTAAAACTACACTGAAACCTCTCTCTACCAGATACAATGATGAAAATACCAGCAAATACTTTTGTACAACAGTCCATAGAGCCAGGTACAAATATGAAATATCTTATTGTAGCCAAAACTTTGAATAACCCTGTTTGAATGGTACCTTGAGGGATCATTCATGTTGATGACTATCAGCTCATCTTGCAAAATTATATTTAGTTCTGCACTAGTAGTGTATGGGTTTATTATCCAGTCTGGTATTTCCAATGATAGAATATCTTTGAACCTGATTTTGAAATCTAAATGAAGAGCCTCCAAATAGTTATGATTTTTTCTTGGATTGTGCCTATCTTAAATAAGTTGGGGAACTGGAAAAGCTCAGATCTTGCAATATTTTATTTAAAAACATGAATCTGGCTACAAAAGCCGATATGACCGATTTTGCTTTGATGAGATTCAAATTGTCTTCTTGCAGTTGTAAATTAACATTAAATTTTCCAAATAAGTCAGTTAAATGAGCAATACTATTAAGTAAATTTTTTTTACAACTAGAATCCCCTCATCTTCCAAAAACTCTAAAACAGATTGAAAAAGTACAAAAAATCTCACCAAATATAAACCTTTTGAAATCCAGTGGACTTCGATATGGAAAACCAATCAATAGACATCTTCATTACTTTCCTTGCATAACTGAGTGAACAATCTAGTGTACAAAGTGTTTCTTCAAATTTTATTCACAGCTCTTATAACAAACTGAAGCAATTGATACAATTAGTTGCTAAATTTCTTGGCTACTAAATGTTGCTTATGGATGAAAGCACTTCAGGTACATGCATTGTTTCAAGTAACTAATGAAACCAACAAACCATAGCTGGTACTCCATCTGTCACAACAGATATTATATTTGTTAATGGAATTGCTTTTCCCCTAAAGAATAACTCCATTAAATTAAAAATTGATTTGCCTCTGGAGTCAGCTTCTAAATTCTAGAAAAATGCAGTTCTTTATGCACTTCCTAATCTTGAATAAAGCAAATGTGCACCAGCAACAAAGCTTCATTACTGGATAATGTTGATTTATCTAATTGGATGAAAAAAATGTTTCTTTGCAAATGATTACACAACAGTTTTCCACATTATGGCTAATTTTGAACTGTGTTATTGCTCAAAGGAATCCTTTTTATAACATCTTGTGCAGGTTTGTGGAGTACAGTGTTCAATACCTCCATGACAGCTGGTAGAATAAGTTTTTCCCCTATGGTGTGTGGCTCACAGATTTTGTGATGAGTAGGGATATGTTCTATGATGCCCTTAATCCATCATCATTTTGCTTTGATGATGAAACAAACATATTATCTATCATAGTTCTCTTAAGAATTTTATCTTTAAATGATTGAAAGTATGACAAATCTTTTTTTTTTTTGTCAGCGTGAATTCACTTCAAGTGATCTGCTAGTTTTCATGGTTTCATAGCATTGTTGCTAAAGATTTTTTCACATATGAGACACATTGGTAAATGTTTGTTTGATAATAACGGGACAAATCCTAGTTCCAAACAGTCCAAACTGTACTGTCTGCATTTCTTTTTTGGTTCAATCATATTATTATCATAAGAAATAAAAACTTTTATTAACAAATAATTTTGACAGTCCCTGTGATAAAAAAAAAAACCAATAAAATATGTACTTACTTGAAACAGAAGATTTTTGTTCAAACTCAAATAAATAAACTGTGTTCTCTGATTTTCTTTTTTAATTAATTATATTCAAAATTCAAATCACAAATAAGTACATGTCACATCAAATGAACCAATTTATAGCGTTTTATGAAAGCATGATCATACAAAACTGAGAGATTCTGCTAATATCGAATATCGTCTCGTCCCAAAGGTGAGCAAGTGTGGACATATTATGTTTTTTAATGTCCGCACTTGCTTTGATACATTCCATAAGATCATGCACAGACATGTTTGTGCTACATGTATTTTAATGCATTTTTATGTGTGATCTTTTAATGACACATTTTACAATTTCACTCACAAGTTTGGTATGTAATGCGTTTTTTTATCAAAAAAGTTTTTTATTATTATTATTTTACTCCTTAATTATGTATCTATTGGAATCATAGATATTTTGAAGTAGCAAACAAGTAACAGTAATAAGAGGATCTATTTTTGCTGTTGCCGACCCCCAAATTTTTTTATTGAAACTATCTACCCTAGAAAGTTCAAATCAACTCCAGGGAGTCAATATCAATCACTTTGGAAACTTTTGATTTAGACATTTGGTATATAATTTGGCCAACAATTTTTCTATTTCTTTACATACTTCTTTTACAATATGAATTATAATTCTATCATTACATAGAGCTGTTTCCTTCTTCATAGATTTAATTGCATATCTTACTTCTTCATTTAAAATGTTGGACAATTCAAAAGATATAGTATTTAGAGGGGTACATTGTTTTTTTTTTTGTTTCTTACTGCTATATAATTCTTTATAGAATTCTTCCACATTTTTCATGATAACATCTCTCTTTTAGTAATAGTTTAAACTTTTCTTCTTATTACAAAATAAATTTACACTTGGAGATTTTTATTCTCTACTATAGCTTTTTTTTGCTAATTCACAATTACATTTTCTTATATTTATACTATTTTATAAAACTCTAAATATTCAATTCTTAATGGATTATTTTGATAAATTTCCATATTCCTTCTTGTCTTCATACATTGTCTTAACCCAATAGAAAATTTACTTTGAAATTGCTGCTTTTTGTAGCAGTTATCCTTGTTGCAGTTCTTAATAGTGTATCAGTTATTTTTATATTAATTTTGCTCAAATCTGAACAATACTCAAATCTGTTAATATTTTAAAAGGATTTGCAAGTCCTAATTTAAATTCATTGGAATGATTCTGAAGGTTAGGAATATCGGCTGTAAATAATGTTTCTTAATAATTTTTTGTATTGCATTTAACACATATCATGCAACTCACTAATTGATGATCACTTCCTGTGTTCAATTTATTAAGAACATTACAATCTTGAAATAAAAATTTTCTGTTAGTCAAAATATAATCCAGTTCTGTCATTTGGTTGCTTCTATTTTTATTTAGCATTTTTCTAAAAAAAAAAAAAATATTTGTAATAACCAGATCCAAGGTTTAATGAAAGCCACAAGCTAGAAACAAGTCTGGGGATATTGGATGACTAGGCACTAGATAGAGATTTTATGCACAAACCTTCCTGCATCCATTATGCACAAACCTTCCTGCATCCATTGATTACTCTGGCTTGCACTGAGTGATGCTACATATGGAGAGTTTTGCCTCTATGAGAATTTGTAATATATAGTTTTTCTTTATCCACAAGTTTATGTTATTTCTTATTTCTAATGTTATAACCAAATTTATTCCCAGCACTTTCAATTCTCAATCATTTACCAATTCTAGCATTAATACATGACAATTTTAAAATGTGTTTTTGTTTGATCAAAAATCTTTTATGCATCCATATAAAAATCCTCTGTTTCTTCATCACAATGAGAACTTGTTGGGAAATAAACCTGAATTGCCTGCATTTGATATCTTCCATTAAGTTGAATAATTAATTTTGCCACTTTGTCTGATACATCATAAATCTCCACAATGTTATTCTCCTGCATTTTATTTATAACAAACCCCATTTTAATTATGCTCCCAATATTTATACCTTAGTAAATCAATTGTCTATTCACTTTTTCTTCTAACTTCACAAAATCCAAAAATGTCTAATTTAATATTTGACAGCTCTTTTTCCAATTTGTGCAATCTTCCTTCATTTGAAAGTGATCTATCATTGTATGTACTTAATCATCATTAAATGGCAATCTGAGTTGGCACTCAGGGGATTTTTAACATTCTGTACATTCAGCCATCAATGCTTCCTTGGTTGGCATCTTTACATCTTTCTGGGAATAAATGTCAGTACTGAAAAGATTTGGTGATTGGAGATTGAAAGAAGATACTTAAGTTTACAGTAGTATAAAAGGTTTCAGGAATGTTCAATTTGCATAAGATTTTCTGGCATATGGTCTATAGACAGAAAGTTCTTCCTTCATCTAATCTGAGCCATTTTATATTATATTAAGTATTTATTTAAAAAAAAAAAATCAAAAGGTCAACTAGACAATTTGCATATTAGTTTGAAAAGAGCAAATCATCAAAAATGTAATGGGTGTTAAAATAGGAAATTATTATTCACTAAGTTAATTTAAATAAAACATTTGAAAATAATAATTCATAATATATTAAATTTAATGAACCGAAAATAGATGGAAAAAAAAAATTTAATTTATAAAAATAAATAATACTCTATAAAGAGATTAATACTCTTTTATTGTTTAGTTTATTCAGGGGGAATATCTGTCTAGGAAGATCTATAAAAAATATTTATATCCAATATCACGACAGTGCAATTATTAATTATTAATCTATATGTATCTATAATAAAAATATTATAAAGACCTAAAATATAAAAAGTTCATAATTCATAGTCATGATATAAATTTTGGTAAAAAAAAAAAAAAAAAACATGAAGAAAAAAATGTGTATAATGAATAAAACAATTAAATACAATAGTGACAAAAAAATAGAATCCCTTTTCCGCCATGAATATAACAAGTGAAAATTATTGAAATATTTGTTAATTATATACGTGTGTTTTTATATATACACACAAAAATTGCAACATTAAATACTGCAACGCAAAGATTTTTATGGACTCTTTATGGAAGGGTAAAAATGAATATCTTATTCAACATACCAATTATCTGGTTAAGAATTTTCATAATTTTTCTTTTTATTACTCAACAAAGGCATCTCAATAATGAGTGACTAAGTGTTTTACTTAAAAGCAACTGATAAAATTATGTGTTTGCCTAATAAATCCCTCAACTTACAGGAAAAACTAAATATTAGTTCCACTTGGAATTTGAATTGACGTTCCGTGCAAGACGATCTAATGCCCTCCATATATACGTATAATAAAGGGAAGACTCAAATCTCATCACTTGGTTCAAATCAGACTGAAACTGGAAAGCACTTTTTTAGACTTGGGTTTATTTCTAAGCAAACTTGTGTTGTTTTTTCGTATTGATTGCGACACTAATGTTTAGTGGCTTGTAAATAGTGTGAATGCGAAGTTTGAGAGAGAAAAAAGATTAAAACACTACTAAGATTTAAAGAGGAGTAATAACTGAAAACAATAAATGTTACAAGGCAATATATTTAGATGCAAATAAAAAAGATATAGTTGTTGTATAAAAGTTATAACTATACTATATAAAAAAAAGATTACTAAAATATTTAATATACACTAACATACCTAACAAGAAGTGAATACTTTTTTATTTTTTTATAAAATAAAACACGTCACTTTATTCCTGAACCAATCGTGGATGTACGTATCCGCAATAACACGCAGTAATTTGATGGATATAGACTATATATACTTTCATTTATAACAAAGATTAATTCAAAAAATAATATGCAATTACAAAACATACATTTTTTTTCCTTTTGATAGTAAAAGGCTATGATTTTTTTTTTTTTTAAGTTTAATGTAAGTAGAATTCTATAATCCTAATATTTTACAATCAATAAATCTTAGTAAGTCTCCCCCACTCCACTTCAATGAATTAAGTTTTATAAAATTTTATTCGTTGAAAGACAAAGGAAGTAAAAAATTAATGAAAAATGCATTCTATTTAATAATTTATAAGTGGCAAGGTACTTATGAATTATGTATTAAATTTACATTAATCATTGTGAATAAACATACACGTTTTAATTAATTTCTTTTTTTAATATGCGTACACACAGAGACAAAAGAACAGAATTTGTATATACCTGGGTTAAGTTTTCTGCCTGAAAGCAAGCAGAAATTAACTAGAAAAATATATTATAACCAATTGACAATACTTGATCATCATCAATAGAAGTAATTTACTATTATTTATGCTTTAATTCAATTTATTCTAGCATCTCAATATTTTCGGTAAGATCATAAACATTAATGAACTATTTATATTATTAAGAAACAGTATAGACAGATTTCTAATTATGACAAATTTATTTTAATTCATTAATCTTTTTATAACATTGGAAATGGTTGTTTTAATGAATGTGTGTATGGATATATATATATAAAATTGTGAGTTTTCTCTGACAACTATAATGACGACTCTTGTAACTACAAAATCAAGTTACGTGCAAATAATATTTATCATTAACGATATTTTTCTATTTCTTGAATTGTATAGATGCGATAAGCAAAAAAAATTAAGAGATATATTGTTTTGCCATCTTTTTCTGTAACATAATTTATTCAACATGAAATTCAAAGTTATATCATATCATCACCATCATCATCATCAACCATTATCAATCCATTGCAGGATGAAGGTCTCTCCAAGTTCAATCTTCTCCGATCTTTAGCTTCTCTTCTCCACATCACCCCTGCACACTTTCATATTTCATCCATCCATCTCAGATGTGGTCTCTTTTTGATTCTTTTACAATCTCTTGAAATCTGGTTTAAGATTTCAATTGGCCATCTATTATCATCTCTTCTAGCAATATGTCCAGCCCAACTCCACTTCAGTCTTAATTTTTTCAATGAGGTCAATACCATCTGTTTGTTCTCTTACCCTTATATTGTGTTTTCAATTTCTTCTTGTTACTCCTAACATGCATCTCCCCATACTTCTTTGAGTGGTCTGAAGTCTCTGTACTGCTTTTCTATTAAGTGTCCAAGTCTCAGATCCATAAGAACTGGTAAAACACATTTATTAAAAACCTTGCTTTTCAAACACATAGGCATATTTCCTTTTAGTATCAAGTTATTTCTACCAAAAGCACTCCAACCAAGTTTAATTCTATGATTAATTTCATCCATTATGTTTCCATCTGTATTAATAATCTGACCAAGGTATTTGTAGCTATTAACTTCTTCTAACTCATCATAATCAATCTTTATTTTCACATTTTGAGAAAATCCATTAAACATTACTTTAGAGTTTTTAACATTTATTTTTAGTCCTACTTTCATCTGATAAATCCTGCAACATTTCATGCAGCTCTAAAGCATTATTTGCAAAAACAACTACATCATCTGCAAAATCTAAATGACTTAAATAATGACCATTTCCTTTCACTCCTTTAGCTTCCCATTTTAATCCACAAAATACTTCTTGCAGCACTGCTGTAAAAAGTTCTGAGATATGGAGTCACCCTGTCTTACACCCTTCTCAATGTAATCTAATTGTTGCTGTTGCATTTTTATAAATATTCTTTAAAATATGACAATATCCTGGATCTATACCTTGATGATCTAATGCTTTAATCACTGAAGAAATGTTTATAGAATCAAATGCCTTTTCATAATCTACAAATCCAAAACATAATGATAGCTCATATTCATTTGTTTTTTCTATAACTTCTCTCAATACCTGGATATGATCTACTGTATTAAAACCACTTTTAAAACAGCTTGTTCTCTTGGTTGGTGGAAATCCAATGTTCACTGTAAACAAGTTGTAATTATCTTGGTAAACATTTTATATAAAACTGATAAAAGGCTGATAGGTCTGTAATTTCTAATATCTTCTTTATCACCTTTTTTAAATATTAATATTATTACTGCATTTTTCCAATCATCCAATACATCTTTATCATTTAGACATTTGGTATATAACTTTGCTAAAAAAAAATTCTATTTCTTCACCTACTTCTTTTAATATATCAATTATAATTCCATCATGACCTGGAGCCTTTTATTTTTTCATAAATTTAATTGCATGTCTGACTTCTTTGTTTAAAATCCTGGGCAATTTGTAAGACACAATAGATATAGGAAGTACTTGTTCTTTATTACTATATAATTTTTGATAGAAGTCTTCTATCCATTTCATGAAGTCATCTCTTTTTTTTAGTAATAATTCCATCTTTTTTTCTTATTGCAGGTATAAATTTCCTACTAATACCACAATGTTGTTTTATACTCTTGAGACTTTTATTCTCTTCTACAGCTTTTCTTGCAAGTTCACAGTTATACTTTCGTATATCATTTTCAACTTTTTTTTGCACCATTTTACAAAATTCGAGATATTCAATCCTTTTTAATGCATCATTTTTGTATATCTTCATATTCCTTCTTTTCTTCATAAATTCTCTAGTCTCAGTAGAAAGTTTTTGGTCAATTGCTGCTTTCTTTTACCAGCTATCTTTATTGCAGTTTTTAAAAGTGTATCAGTTATTTTCATATTAGTTTCATTCAAATCTGAATCATGTTCAAAATCTACTAATACATTGTACTTGAAACTCATTTGCAAGTTCTAGTTTAAATTCATTAGAATGTTTCTGAAAATTAGAAATATCAACTGTAAATATTATTTTTCTTAATAATTTTTACCTATTTAGTTTTGCATTAACACGTATCTTACATCTTACTAATCGATGATCACTTCCTGTGTTAAATTTATTAAAAACATTACAATCTGGAAATATGTATTTTCTGTTAGGCAAAATATAATCCAATTCTGCTATACCTTCATTTGGATGCTTTCATGTCCTTTTAACATTTTTTTTAAAAAAAATCATAATATAAAGTTTTTCGGTAATACATGGTCTGTTGATCCACACCGTGCGATGGCACTATTTCTATGCTAAAGTACATAAATATGCTGTTTACAAGGCCGCTCATAGATCTTATGGCCTGTAAACTGTTCAAACACTAAGATGTTGAAGTGCACCCTTACCCCAACATCTCTAACATGTTGAACATTATTAGCGATGAGTATATGAAACTCTCTATAGACATTACTCTTGACTATTGTACAGTGTATGATATGTAGGTTTCTGTAGTTGTAATGATGAAAAGTATATTAGAACATTTTTTTTTTTGCTTCAATGTATTGTAATTGATGTGAGTTAGTAAAAATTGTAATGAATTCTCAATTACCCCTACTTTCATTGTCAGGGGTCAGAATTCACTAAATGAGGAGTGTAAATCACGATTCGACAAATTTCACGATCAAGTTGCGCACTTTCCGATACTTTTTCGAGATCAAAATAGTTCAATGGCAGATGACCATTCGGCGTTGTAGTTTTAAGATTTACCTGCTACAGAAGCAGATGCGGTGGCCTTCCTTCAACCCAAAAAAAAATTTTACCCACCCAAAAAATGGTCTTTGTGGTGGTTTAATGAAATTAAGGCATTGTCAAACATCTGAAATGAAATGTCAATCGCGTCAATGGCGAAGAAGGTGTTCCATTCGCTCATGGGATGGGGTTTGAGGGCTGCCTGTGAATTGCTTTTTCACAAGCGGTACAGTTAATTTATTCTTGAAGCCGGGAATCAGCTTACAGTAAAGCATATTAGAGCTGAGTTGGAAAGATGTCAAAATGCCGTAAGGAATATGATGACAGGTCTTAGAGAGGTCTGTTGAGAAAGCCTTGTTTCTCGATAAACAAAAAAAAAAAAGTTTCTTCAAAAACAATAAAAAAGACTTGGTTATAATAAAAAAAAAGTTTCTTTAAAAAAAAAAAAAGACCGGACAAAAAGAAATGTTTGTTGTTTTTTTTTTTTTTAAAAAAAAAAAAAAAGACAGAATATTTTAAAAAGCCAAAAAAAAAAAAAAAAAACAATTTTTTTTATTTTTAAGAAATATGCATCAAACCGGTTAAAAAAAAAAAAAAAAAAAACAATAACAACAACAAAAAAATAAAAATCAAACAAATCCAAAAATTAAAAACATAAATCAACAAAATTTAAAAACAGCCCAGTAACGTTATATCTACTTGTTTTTCACTAGCAACATCGCCATAGAGCGGTATGTGTAATTAGACGATGTATTACCAGTTTTTCTGCAAACTCCCCAAGTCTATGTCCTCTTTCATTTTTATTACCATAACCAAAATTATTTATAGCACTTTCATCTTTCATTTTGTTTACCAATTCTAGCATTAGAGCCTCCCATAACAATTTTAAAATGTTGTTTACTCTGAACAAAAGCTTTTTGTACATCCATATAAAAATCTTCTACTACTTCACCATGATAAGAACTTGTTGAGGCATAAACCTGAATTATTTGCATTTGGTATCTCTATTAAGTTATATAACTAATCTTACCGCTCTGTCCAATACACCATCAATTTCCACAATGTTGTTATATATTATATAACATGTATCATATATTAAGATATATATATATAAATTTTAGAGGTAGTAAATCTATTAATAAATTAGATTGTTTTACAGTGGAACACTCCAATATACTTAATATGAGTATAAATTTCTTGCCAAATACAATTCTTATGTTTTTGTATCATGGCAATATAATGATTATCAAATTGTATGTGTAAACTTTATATATAATTAATATTCTAATTCCAGTATTTACCAATTTCAATAGTGTTACATTGTTATTTTATTGTAATTTCTTTATTTTCCAATCATATCTGAATTGTTATTTAATTTTAAGACCAGATTGCATAAGAAAGTCTTTTAAATCACTTTTCTATTTTATTATTATTATTATTTTTATTATTATGATTATTTTGACCATTAAAATAAAAATAATAACCCAATGGTTTGCTGCTCAGTAATTTATAAAAAGTTTAAGAATCAGAAGTGATAGGACTGGATTATGATTTATGGATTTTTATCTCCAGAGTCACTCTGCTCCAAACCACATATGCATCAAGATCATTTATTTATATTGAATGGCTTGTCTATAGACTTTTCATTTTTTTTATTCTATTATCTGTTTCTTTTCAGAAAGAATTTACATATATAAAAAGCTTAAAAATTAAATTTAACAAAAACTTCTATCTTATGAATCATAACCTTAAAATAGCTTATAATTTTTTTAATGTTTTATTATAAATGCTTAGGTTCAATTTAACAACCAAAATTGTTAAGCAATTAAAGATCTTAATCATAATATAATTTTACTTTACAGAATCTTTAACCCAATTTTATATAATAATTTATTTATCTTACAGTCAGTAGCAGCAATACAATTCCACAAAGAAAAAAAAAGGTAATAAAGACAAAAATATAAAACTAATAACACACACACCAAAGAGTTTTGTAATGATGATACAAGTTAATCTATGAACCATTTATACATGTACATATAAAAACATGCTGGTAAATTATTCTGTTCACTTTATGTTACGTGATAGATTTTAACTTTCTCTATAACAAATTTTCTTTCTGAAAAACGTTAACATTGTGTCTAATTTAATTCTCTTATATGTTTTATCCTCTGCCACAGTTTCCTAATGAAAACAGTTAGCACTGCAGTTCTTTAGAATGTCTCAAGAGAAACTTTATAATGTAAATAGAATCTGCCCTCCCATGAAAACTATGCTCAAGTTCACCACAAACCATTTTTTTAGGAAATCTTGTAATGTTCATTCATTTAAAGTGTCCAATCCAATGAAGATGTGATTTTACAATAGTGAATTCTACAATATCATATCTGGCAATCTGAAGAACATACTGATTGTTTTTAAGAACTTATGATTTTACTATGGTATTATTAAATTTTTCAGAATATCCTTAAATGAAACTTTTCTAGTGCCTTTATATTACATAAAAAAATGTCCATAACATTCCTACATCCAGATAATTTAGTTAACACTTCAATATTTAAGTCCATCACCCTATTTAAAATTTACCAAAATATTTAAATTTATATTACAAGTTGATAACTAGTTAAATTAAAAGTTGCTGAGAATTTGTCATTCATCACTGGTTGATAAAAACTTGACTTTTTTTGTACATCAATTACTAAACCAAAATTTCTATATGTTGTATTCAAAATATTAAGTAGGTTTTGTAGATTGTCTTTTGAAATAGCAGAAATAGCATAATCATCAGCATATTGTAAATACAGAATCCAAGAGTATGAAATTCTAGTTTTTGCTTATAATCAATTAAAATGGGCAAAACTCACTATATATATATATATTGCCACACACAACAAGCTAGAGTAATCAATGCATGCCAGAAGGCTTGTGCATAAAATCCTCATCTAGTGCCTACTCATCCATTATCCCCAGACTAGTTTCTGGCTTATGACCTTCATCAGTGAGGAGCCTTGGATCTGAGAGCACTGCATCTAGATCTTAGGATCTAATGCAACCCTCCAGCAATCACCTTTTATCTCCATTTAACTACAAAACTATGAGTCTTAAATTGAAAACACCTTAATGTTTTCAATTGAAGCCCATTAGCTTATATAGTCATATGGATCTGAACCCAGTTTAGTACCCATACATTTTGGTGTCTGGGGATATTGGATGAGTAGGCACTAGATGGGGATTTTATGCACAAGCCTTCTGGCATCCACTGATTACTCTAGCTTGTTGTTGTGTGTGGCAATATATATAGTGAGTTTTGCCTGTTTTAGCAACAGTTATACACAAGCATAAGAGGTGGTGGTCATGTGATGTTTATTGGCTTAAAATCAATTAAAATTGAAAATTCCACTTTAAATCGGTATTGCATCTTGATTCCTGATTCATTAATCCGACTACACTAATTCCAAAGATTACAGTCATAGAAATTGAAAACAATATTGAAGCAAGTATCTAACCTTGTTTAATATCAGTTTTCATATCAAATGTTTTAGATTTTCCACTTATACACTTTCTCTCATTCAATCTTGTAAAAATTATATAATATAAATAAATTTTGGTGGACAAGTAATTCATTTTAAACGGTGTTATAGACTTGGTTAATTAATTGAATCTAATGACCTGATTAAATCAATAAAAGAATTTATAAATATTTTTTTGCTTCCAATAATTTTCTTGCAATTTCTTGGAAACAACAATTATGTTCATAGTTCTTGATTCTCTAAAACCTCAATGAACCTCAAAGAACTATTTACTTATGATTGAAAGCAACCTATTTAATAAAATTTTTGAAAATATCTTTGCTGTAGTGAATAATAATATTCCATGATAATCATTGCAATCTCGTTTATTCTCTTTATTTTAAAAAGTGGAACAATAGAAGCATCCTTAAGGACAGAAATGCATTTATGTTTTTAAAAAATTTCAATATTTTTAAAGCTTTTCAGGCATTTTATCAGGCTCTGCAGCCTGTTCTATTATTAAGATTACAAACAGCTATTTTGACTTCAGTAAAATAGATATTTTTCTCCAAATATAAATGAGTAGATAAAATGAATAAATTATTAAAAATCATTTGACTTCATTAAAATAGATGTTTTTCTCCAAGCCTAAATGAGTAGGTAAAATGAATAAATCATTTCTATCCTTATTCATAAAATGATCAAATTACTTCTTCCATCTGTTCAAAAATATTATCATATAACAGAGTTGTCATTGATGAGTTTAACAGGATTGTAGTACCACTTTTTAAGGCCAATAAAAAAAATATATATAGTGACTTTGATCAGTAAGTATCTAAATTTCATTTGCAGTTTTAAACTAATAAATCTTTCAATCTTGTCAATTGTTGAACTTCTGCTTTTAAATCTCTATATTTAGTATTAAACTCCATTTTCAATGTATTATTCTGCGAGCAGAAAAGACAATATATTTCTTTTTAAGTCATTAATAATAATAAGATCCTTATCAAAAAATTAGTCACAACACTTTTTTTTAGTTAACCCAAGAATAGATCCATTTAATCACATCACTATATACCATGAATATTATATAGTAAAAATATATAAAAGCATGGCTATGCAGTAATAAAGGTAAAATTATTAAAAACCTACCTTTTCTGTGTATATTTTCATTTTACTAGATATTACGACCATAATATATTTCTTAAGACAAGTCAATATTGAAGAACCAAATTAGCATCTCCAAATTAACAATTTTAGTGTCTAATAGCTGTTGAAATTTCTAAAGAACAAACATCATTTTTCTTGAAAATATAATTGAAATAAGACAATATTTTTTAATGCAACTATTATTTTGTAGAATCTATAATCAGCCCAATAATCTGCACACATAAGAGATCTTGCAATATGCTCTTGCAATATATTTTATTAAATGGCATTGAGTTGAGTTTCCATGTTTTTTATAGCAATTTTTTGATTAAATAAAGTTAACATTATTGATAGTCAATCTGTATTATGCAAAAATTATATAATAGCACACCATTTGAGTTTACAACAACTTTTGACCAAAATCTATTATTTGTAACAATGCTAGCATTAAGGTCTTCACAAAGAAAAATTTGATTCTTTAATGATATTGCTGTAATAATGCTATTTATTTAATTGTACTATAAATCATTGAAATCCATTTTCCAAAATACATATTAATATTAATCTCTCTCAACAATATATATAAACAAATAATCCTGGAATAAATTCTACAATATTTAAAATAACAGTATATAAACATAAATATTAGCTATAACCAGCTAATAGTATGTCCGCCATTCTGAACAGCATCATACAGTTAAAAAAAAAATCTGTCACACAACAGTAATGTTTCCATTTACATATACAAAATATCATTTATATATACTGTACTGCTAGTGAGATATATATAAAACTCACATATATCCGCATTACATATTTCATAGTTTTAAAAAAAATTATGATCAAATTTATTTAAAAGAATAGCTAAAGATACAATTATTTAAGTAAACAGTGAGGATTGCCAATTCCTCTATAAGCTTTATGATAAATGCTTAGCCAGAGCCAGCACTTAAAATATCTCTGTCAGGAACCCTCCCCAAACCCCTGACCATGGTTTCATGCTTTGGCACTCCTCAGAGTGGTGTCAGGGTAGGTTCAGACACTAGATCTAAAAATATCAACCCAAAGCCAAACACTTATCTAAAAGTTATCTATTGAGTGGAAAATCTGAAATTTTCAGACATCTACATGTCTTCAAACCCAGCTATCCAACTCAAATAGATATATGGGGCTGATAGATCTTCAGCCATACCATATATTAGTAGTCATAGCAATATAAAATTGCATAAGACTTTTGGCAGAGACTATAAATAGTCAAAATAAGAGTCATAGATCAATTCATAGATCACATAACCCTATCTCTTAAGCTTGTAAGTTATGAACAGTGAGGATTGCCAATTCCTCTACAAGCTTTATGATAAATGCTTAGCCAGAGCCAGCACTTAAAATATCTCTGTCAGGAACCACTCCCCAAATCCCTGACCATGGTTTCGTGCTTTGGCACTCCTCAGAGAGGTGTCAGGGTAGGTGTCACTGTTTATAACTTACAAGCTTAAGAGATAGGGTCATGTGATCTATGAATTGATCTATGACTCTTATTTTGACTATTTATAGTATCTGCCAAAAGTCTTATGCAATTTTATATTGCTATGACTACTAATATATGGTATGGCTGAAGATCTGTCAGCCCCATATATCTATTTGAGTTGGATAGCTGGGTTTGAAGACATGTAGATGTCTGAAAATTTCAGATTTTCCACTCAATAGATAACTTTTAGATAAGTGTTTGGCTTTGGGTTGGTATTTTTAGATCTAGTGTCTGAACCTACCCTGACATCTCTCTGAGGAGTGCCAAAGCACAAAACCATGGTCAGGGGTTTGGAGAGGGGTTCCTGACAGAGATATTTTAAGTGCTGGTTCTGGCTAAGCATTTATCATAACGCTTGTAGAGGAATTGGCAATCCTTACTGTTTATAACTTACAAGCTTAAGAGATAGGGTCATGTGATCTATGAATTGATCTATGACTATTATTTTAATTATTTAAGTAGTTTTAAAAATGTAGCTTTATAAAAATAAAAATAAAGACTATATTTTTCTGTTAAAAAGAGATTTACAAACTCTTTCCTTTTTAAAGAAATGTAAAAAAAGTTACAAATAAATGTGTAAAAATAAATCTTAATAGAAATCAAAAATAAAAAGATTAATTAATTAATTTGGAATGCTAGTAAGATTTCTGGTTGATAATAAAATCGAAACCAATAAAACTAATGCATAAACTACAACTCGTTTAATTTTCGTACGAATGATTGGGACGAGAAAATAGCAAACACTAAACTTTTCCTTAAAAATGAAAACATCACGTGCATGAGAGAAGATAAAGGCAACCGCTTTGTAATTATGAAGAATGATGATTATATTCAGAAAGTAAACACGCAGATCGATAAACTAAAGTTTCAGAGAATGCAGAACTTTAACATCAAAGTAAATAGAGAAAGGTTTATACATTCGATTTTGCGCGCACATTGTAATAAGGCTTTCTCAAAGTCTGAATATTACAGATTATACCCTTCGGCTACAATACCACCACGAATTTTTGCCAATGCAAAGACGCATAAGCCTCAAACCCCTTCAAGATTAATGTTGGACTTTGGGGGAGCCCATTACTGTAAAGTGGCCAAGTTGGTGAACAGATGGCTGATTGAAATGTTGGGTTTTGGAAGTTATACAATAAAATCTTCATTTGAGTTTGTGGCAAAAATCAAAAACATACAAATAAATGCAGACACAAGGCTAGCAGCTATGGACATAACCAAGTTGTATGGTTCCATCAACAGACCAAAATCTATAGATATCACGAAGGAAGCATTGGCTCACAGGGATATAGACCAAGCCCGGATTACATTCATAATTGAGTTCTTAAGTTGGCTACATAATAATATAATGGCAATGTTTAATGGGGAGTGGTATTATATGAATGATGGATGGCCTATGGGTCTTTCAATTAGTGGGATTATTGCCAGCATTGTAATTGACCATCATGAACAACATATCTCCCCAAAATATGACAACTTATCAGATTTTAAAATCTACACTAGATATGTGGATGATCTGTTTATAGTTGCTAACACTGATGTCATTAATGAAATCAAAAATGAACTCCAGAACAGCTCTCTTTTGACTTTAAACATGGAATGGGAAGATCTTAACAAGCAAGTAAAATATCTTGATTTTTTGGTTCAACGTGAACACACGCACTTGACATACAAAATGGTTGTGAAGCTATTTGAAGAAAGAGGCCATATCCAATCCAGTTCCATCATACCCACCAGTCATAAATTAGCTGGGCTTACATCTTTTCTGCACAGGAACCAACAGTTGTGTAAATTGGATGCAGACAGGAAGACAAATTTAATATTATACAGAGAAGATTTACTGAAGATGGAGTTCAAACACAGGCTGTTCGACAGAAAGATTATACATTTTAATAATAAAGTAACCAACAATACACTCATTGGGCATACACACAGGCTGCTGCTGCCATACATTCCTAATTTACATAATAAATTTTATGAAATTTTTAATAGACAGTTTCAATTAACTTTTTGCACCCCTCCCAGTTCTAACAGATTGCTTAACAACACTAAAGATAAATTAGCACTATCTTAAACACCTCAAGCCATTTATAATATTGCATGCACTCATGCAAATTGTGGAGCCTCATATTATGGGGAGACCAAGGCAGCAATAGAAACCAGATTACAACATAAATATGCATATATTAAAGCTCAGTCAGATCCATCACGTTATTCAATTTTTGCAATTCATCAACAAATAACAGGACACCAGTGTGAACCTCAGGATGTCAGCCTAGTCTGCAAAGAAAGGCACGACTTAAAAAGAAAAGGAGGCCTGCTTCATAGTGATGGATTGCAACGCCATCAACCACAAGGACACATGCTTCACGATTTCAAGAAAATGGAGCAATTAAACTTAAACTTTGCATAATTTGCATATCATTAATTCACTTAGAGCTATGAAGATGAGAGCACGTCTCTTGAAAGCACTCGCAGAATATAATTTTATTATGTTTTAAGCATAAAATAGCTTTGTGTTCAGGTACAATTTCTATATTATTTTACAAGTATATTTTTTCATGCAAAGTTTTTGAATTATATTTAAATTACAACTTAAACTATTTCATAAAAGTGATAGTAAATAAATTTTAAAAAAAGATTAAATTAAAACAAATGTAAAAATCAATTAGATAAAATGAAATGTATGATCAAAATTAAAAATAAGATAAGGAATTAAAACAATGAAAGAGAAAGAGTATAAAAAGCTAAAGCTGCTACTATTGTTCAGTTCAGATTATTATTATTCAGTTCAGACAGAACGTAGACTTGGAGGTTTTCATTGAAAATCCAAACAACCAGAGATTCAGATATTCAGAAACTGCAAATACAGTAGTACATCAGTCAATTACTGCTGTGGTCAACATCAATGCAGAAGCCACAAAACAGTTATGAGTGTTCAACAACTTCAGGCCCAATGTCCTCTGTTAAAATCAACTGTACTTGCCTGAAGCCAATGCTAGGAATAAATGCCTAAGACCTAAAGAAAATGCTGCTGCATAACCTCTCCCTTGCAATTGTTGAGCCAAAGAAATGAAGACAAGCCCTGGAAACATCAATGGAACCAAAAGACCAAACAGTTGGAAAATACACACAAATGAAAATCTAGGTAAGGTTATTTTGGATAACTAAATAGACACTTGATTTTAAATAAAATGAACTTTAACAAAGAACTATTATAACTATAGTCTAAAATCATCATTACATTTTCTTATATAAAAATTTATTGTTATATTATGTTAAGTATATGTGTGTACATAAAAATTAATATTTATTTAAGTATTATTTGGTCTATTCTTTCTCTTTCTTGTCATTGTGTCATCATTTATTTAAAGAGATAAATGTTCATATATGTTAACTAAATGTGCTGGACCCTGATACAGAGCATGAGATAGTCTGGGAAATGACAAGCACTGGATTGTGTGCCTGTCATCCAAAGCATGCCGACTATATAGCATATGGTTGCTGCTGCCTGAGTTTGATCTTCAAACAAATAAAATGCTTTGAGTAACAGGGGTTTGATTCCAGCAGTCAAGATGGGCCATAGCCAAAAAATGTGGTCATGTTATGCTCTGTATAGTCTGATCTGACTGTGGGTATCATTGATGGCTATGCTAACAATGATATTCTCCCCTCTGCTTGAAGGGCTGGTCCATTACCATAACATTAAAGATATAAAATAATTACCAAGTAGTTATGTATCGAGCTTAATAATATGCTTATTAAAGTTTAGATATTAAACTTAGTTAAAAGCAAGATATTAAAACTAGTAAGATATAAAAGTTATTTTACAAGATATTTTAAACCTGGTTAATATGATAATTTTGGTTATTATAAAAATATTTAAACACAGTAAAACAACAATTATTCAGAGGGAACCGGTTCAAATACCAACCAATGTGGGTGCCGAAGTGTCATAAATTGACCCAGCATAATCGAAATTAAAAAAGTAAAATCGTAATTAAAATTTTTTAAAAAAGTTTGAAATTAAAATTCCGAATAAATGCTAAATTGTATAGTTATAAAAGTGAAGTTGGAGAGCAGTGTGAAAAGAGAAATAGACCAGAGCAAACAAATTATATTAAAAATCAAAATAATTAAAAAGATGTACAATGTAAATAAAAACAGAAAAAAAGGCAGCCAGAGAGAGAAATTATTTATTTGGAGAGTTGTTTATAGTCAGGTGGAAATTAGAAACAACTGAGAGTTGTTGTTTTTTTAAGTTGCCAAACACTCCATTCGATTTAAAAATAATAATAAATAAAAAAACCATCTGACAAGGAGGGGTAGAGTTCATTTTAATTGGACAGATTTTAAGAAAAAAAAGTTTATTGTACATGGATTATGAGAATGGAAATAAAATTACACAAATAAAATGAAATGTTTTTTTTTTTTTGTTTTGAGAGGTAATAATAAAACAAAGCGAAATAAATAAAGTTGAATAAATGAAAAAAAAAAAAAAATTTTAAAAGCAAATAAGTTGAATAAAGCTATAATAAATAAAATGAAATTATAATAAATAAATAAAATCTTTCAAGTGAATGTAGATTGTATGTAGGTTAATAGAGTCATGGAGGGGGGAAAGTGAGATAAAGGTTGAGAGTGTTAAGTGTAGGCTGTCACTGTGTAAATGTAAGATCCGTTATGGATATGAAAACAAAATGAATAGTCTGATAGAATGAGGATCCAGTAGTAAGGCCCTGGACCCATCTGACACCCTGGAAGATGTCATCCCAGTCCCTTATCTAAAATAAATGTGTGCACTGGGAAAAGAATTCGTGTCAGTTTCATGGGAAGGAAAAAATCCCAACATTATATAATAAATAAATCTCATTTTAATATAAGCTGAATGGTTAGTGGATGAACTCTGCCATTCGCAGTGACCCATATTTTCTAGGATGCAGACCCAAGGGAGAAAATCCTGGGTTCATTCGATCCACTGGAAAAAAATCCCAGCACTTTAATAAAGTTATGTTAGAATATTTTTTTATTGTGTAAGTCGAGTACAAGCCAGATGTGTTCTGCCACTCATGGCATTCACCCTCTTCATACACATTGGAAAAATGCATGTTGTCCCTCATGGTCATCACATAATGATATAAATGTTGCCTAATCAATATAGATTACAGCCTGTGAGATAAGAACAGCAGAAAAAAATTCTCCTCCATAGTTTGTCAATCTGCATGCAATTGGATACTTATGTCATAAAAATAGTAAATAAATAAATAAAAGTGAAAAAACAAATGGTAAAGCTAGAAAAAAAATGTCAGAGCTAAAAATGGGTCAAATTCATGCATTTTACCTGTCAAATTATGTGTGGGGGGGGCTTTGTGATGTAACACTAGTGAGAGATATATGTATAAAACCCACATATATCTGTGTTACACATTTCTTTTTTTTTTTAAAAAAAATTATCATCAAACTTATTTGAAAGAATACTTAGACACAATTATTTAAGTAGTTTAAAAAATGTAGTTTTGTAAAAATAAAAAAGAGATTGCTATATTTTCCTGTTAAAAGATATTTAAAAACTCTCCTTTTTAAAGAAATATTAAAATAAATGTGTAAAAATAAATCTTAGTAGAAATCAAAAATAAAAAGATTAATTAATTAATTTGGAATGCTAGTAAGATTTCTGATTGTAATAAAATCAAATCCAATAATTGTAATAATTAAAAACTATGTAAACTCTCATAAAAGTGATAATAGATTAATCTAAGAAAAAGATTAGATTAAAACAAAAGTAAAAATCAATTAGATAAAACTAAATGTAAAAATAATTAAAAAACAGACTAAAGTTATAATCAAAATTAAAAATAATGATAAGGAATTAAAACAATGAGAGAGGAAGAATATAAAATGCTGCAGCTGCTATTATTGTTCAGTTCAAATTATTATTTAGTTCAGACAGAATGCAGGCTTAAGAGTTTTTCATTGAGAATCCAAACCAGAGATATAGATATTTGGAAACTGTAAATGTAGTAATAAGCTATTCAATTATTGCTGCAGTCAATTTCAATGCAGACATCACAAAACAGTCATAGGAGTGTTTGGCATCTTCTGACCTCAATGTTCTCTGCTAAAATCAATTGTACTTTCTTGGAGCCAATACCTGGAACAAATTCCTAAGCCCTAAAGAAGCTGCTGCCATATAGTCTCTCTTCCCCATTGTTGAACCAAAGAAATAAAGACAAGCCCTGGAACCATTGATGAAACCAAAAGGCCAACTGATTGGAAAATATATACAAATGAAAACCTAGGTAAAGATACATTAGATAACTAAATAGACACTTGATTTTAAATAAAATGAATTTTAACAAAGGACTATTATAACTATAGCTTAGGGTCATCATTTATTTATTTAAAGAGATGCTGGATCCTGATACAGAGTATAAGCTAGGCTTGGATATATCAAGCACTGGATTGTGTCTTCCAAAACCTGGGTTTAATCCTTAAAACAAATAAAATGCTTTGGATGGGGTTTGATCCCAACCATCGAGGTGGGCCATGATCAGGAAATATGGTCATGTTATGCTCTGGGTAGCACCATCTGACCATGTGTATTATTGATGGCTGTGTTATAAATATTCTCTTCTCTGCTTAAAAGGTCAGTCCATTCCTGTAATGTTAAAGATATCGAATAATAATTAGCAAGAAGTTATGTATTGAGTTTAATAATATGCTTATTAAAGTTGAGATTAAAAGTTATTTTATAAGTTATTTTAAACTTGGTTAATATGGTAATTTCAGGGGACCCCATTCAATATATATTACTTATATTGATATTGTCCATATATGAATAATCTCATATAAAAATTAATAGTTCCTTTGATTAATATCATTATAGGAAATTTTTCCAAATGGGAGATAATTTGCATGTCTCATTACATTTGTTGATATAATCTGATCTGTTATAAATCTCAATGATTGTTTTTTCTTCATAACTATAAAAAGAATAAACAGCATTTAAATTTTCTTTGGTCAATATCGTAAAGATAAAAGATCTAGTTGGAAGAACTATAGAGTTAATTTTTATCATAAAATCCAGTTATATAAACTGGATTTATAAATGATCTATTCCTTGGTCACTGATAGCATAGAACCATGACTGTTTTCTGAATCTATCATTATTAATAAGGTTTTAAGAATCCTAATTATTTATACTTATGTAAGAGAATCAATAAGTATACATAGGATTTCATAAGCTTTCTGGGCCTTGAGAAGAATTGAAATCTCAATATCATTAGATTCAAATCAAAAGATTCATCAAGCCACTTGCTCCAAGCTTATGAAATCCTATGTACAGTTGTTGAGTCTCTTATACAAGAATAATTAAGTAGGATTCTTAAAACATTATTAATGATAATAGATCCAGAAAACAGTCATGATTCTATGCTATCATTGACCAAAAAATATATCATTCATAAATCCAGTTTATATAACTGGATTTTATGACAAAAATTATAGGGTACTGGTGACAATGAATCCCACTTAATGATGCTGTTTCCATGCAAAAGTATAACTTTTATTTGGCCAAACTTATGGCTTGTAGAACAGTTATGTTCATATTAGCCATTGCGGGCATACATTGTGTTGCATCCAATTATTATGACATGCTAATGTGCTTCGTGACACTATATAACTAGCGTACACTTCACAGATCACTACTAGACAATGTGAGAGTGTATAGAAATCAACTGGCCATAACTGTTTTAATGTGCATTCAAAGTAATGATGTTACACCTTTCTGACATACTTTTACATGGTAATAATAGTAAGCCTGTTGCCATGCTTTTCTACACATGTTTGAAGGAGAAAACAATTTCAAAAGGGTAGGTCCCAGCAACATTTCAGAGAATTCACCCAAAAAGGTAGTTTTGTGTGAGAACAGCTACGAGCCTAAAAAATAGGCTGTGGTGGAGTGTTATGCATTGAAATGTATAATGTAATTTAAAAATATAATTATTCCATTTGATAAAATAATGTTGTTTCATAAAGAACAGCTACAAGACAAATCAAATGTCTGTGTTTGCAAATTTGTTTCAGAAATCATAAGCTTGGTTTGACCAGAGTAGTGGATTTATTGGCCAATCATTTAAATTGGCAAAACCATCATTCACCTCCCTGCACATTCTATCACTATGTGTTGGAATGTATAATGTAATTAAAAACTGTAGTGGATTTATTGGATAATCCTTCGGATTGGCAAAACTATAGCCCCCCCCCCCAAACTGTAATTTAGAAAATAATGTTTTTTTAAAAAAAAAAGAAATGTATTTTGAAAGAAAAAAAACCTGTGAAAGCATTATTTGAAAAAAAAAGAGATGTTTTAAAGAAATAAAAGAACGAAAGTATTATTTTTTTTAAAAATGAAATGTTTTAAAGAAAAAAAGAACAAAGTCAAATCTATTTGTTTTTGAATAAATAAATAATTAGAAAATGTAATGTTTTAAAAAAATAAAACAACAAGGTTTTATTTATTTGTTTAAATAATAAAAAAATGTAAATCAGTCTGGTAATGTTATATTTATTTGTTATTGACTAGCAACAGCGCCATTGAATGGGGTGGATCATCATAAGTATGAGTACCAATTATAGTTCTTCCAACTGGTTCTTTTATCTCTAAGATAGTGACCAAAGAAAATTTAAATGCTGATTATGCTTTTTTATAGTTGTGAAGAGAAAACAATGAAACATTTTTATCTTACTGCCTTGTAATCACATCATCAACCATTATCAATCCATTGCATGATGAAGACTTCTCCAAGTTCAACCAATCTTTTCACTCCTGCACACTTTCTTATTTCATCCATCCATCTTACATGTGGTCCTTTCTGGATCTTTTACAATCTCTTGGAATCCAGTTTAAGATTTCAAATGCCCATCTATTATCTCTTTTAGCAATATATCCAGCCCAACTATACTTGTCTTTTAATTCTTTCAATGATGTCAATAACACCTATTTGTTCTTTTTGCCTATGCATTGCATTTTTAATCTCTTCTAGTTACTCCTAACGTGCATCTCTCCATACTTCTCTGTGTGGTCTGAAGTCTCTATGTTGCTCTTCTATTAAGCATCCATGTCTCAGATTTATAAGTAAGAACTGGTAAAACACATTTATTAAAAACCTTTTTTAAACACATAGAAATATTTCCTTTTGATATTAAGTTATTTCTATCAAAAGTACTCCAAGTTTAATTGTATGATTAATTTCATCCATTATGTTTCCATCAATAGTAATAATTTGATCAAGGTATTTGTAGTTAACTTCTTCCAACTCATCATAACCAATCTTTATAGTCATCTTTTGAGCAAATCGATTAAACATTACTTTAGTCTTTTTAACATTTATCTTTAGTCCTACTTTCATCTGATAATTCCTGCAACATTTCCTGCAGCTGTGAAGCGTTATTTTCAAAAACAACTACATCATCTGCAAAATCTAAATGATTTAAATAATCTCCATTTACTTTTACTCCTTTAGCTTCCTGTTTTAATCCACAAAATACTTCTTGCAGCACTGCTGTAAAACTTTTTGGAGATATGGACCCACCCTGTCTTATACCCTTCTCAATGTTAACCTTCCTAGTATCATTATGTAATCTAATTGTTGCTATTTCATTTTTATAAATCATATTCTGACAATATCCTAGGGCTATACTTTCATTATCCAATGTTTTAATCACTATAATTATAGAATCAACTGCCTTTTCATAATCTACAAATTTAAAGCATAATGGCAACTCATATTCATTGGTCCTTTCTATAACTTCTCTCAGTACTTGGATATGATCTACTGTACTAAAACCACTTTTAAATCCACTTATTCTTTTGATTGGTTGAAATTCAATGTTCTCTGTAGATGAGTTGTAATTGTCTTGGTAAAAATTTTGTATAAAACTGATAAAAGGTTGATAGGTCTGTAATGTCTAATATCTTCTTTATCACTTTTTTTTAAATATTAATATTAATACTGCATTTTTCTTATTATCTAGTACATTTTTATCAGTTAGACATTTGGTATATAACTTTGCCAAAAAAAATTCTATTTCTTCACCTGCTTCTTTTAATATATTGATTATAAATCCATCATTATATTTCATGATGTCACCTCTATTTTTAATAATAGTTCCATCTTTTTTTCTTATTTCAGATATAAGTTTCCTACCAATATCAAAATATTGTTTTACACTCAAACTTTTATTCTATTCTACAGCTTTCCTTGCTAGTTCACAATTATACTTTGTTATTATCAACTTTTTTTCATACTATTTTACAAAATTCGAGATATTCACTCCTTCTTAATGCATCATTTTTATATATCTTCACATTTTTCTTTTCTTTATAAATTTCTAGTCCCAGTAGACATTTAATTGGTTAATTACTGCTTTTTTCTACTAGGTATCTTTGCTGCAGTTTTTAAAAGTTTATCAGTTATTTTCCTATTAATTTCATTCAAATCTGAATCATGTTCAAAATCTAATATGTGAAAATAATTTGCTTCATAATCTATACATTATCTATATTTCTAATATCTTAATTATCATCAATAATAAAAAGCATTTCTAAAGTTTCTTCTCTTCTATTAGAATGGCACCATCTTTCCAATCTTTACATCTAACATCAAATAAAATGTAAATCTCTGTTTCTCACTAAACTTGGAAAATTAAAAATAGAGACAACTCTCGTACACATGAAAATATTTATGCAGCTATTTAGAATTTAGTTAGCATCTATATATTTTCTCCTTTGTTTTTATTTCCTTTATTATCAAAACTTTAGAATTTTTTTTGTTGATTATTATTATTCCTCATACAGTATTATTTTTCACTATATCTTATAATTTTCCTAAAATTAATTTAATTTCATTTACCTAATTCTTTGTGTTACCTCAAGGTATTTTTTTTTATCTATAATATCCATTTCTGAATAATAAAAAAAGTATCATGCAATTAATTCTAAATGTTCACTATTTACAATTTAATGTATCTAAATATTTGAAAACCATGCACTCTTCACAAACCTGGAGCTTAATTGTAAATATAGATTTGAACTCAGACTTTCAAGCACCCACCAATTGTCCACACTATCTCATACAACTGACTACACACATGTGTGTGGTCATGTATACAATTTAAAGTAAATTGTTTTCTGATCAATAACCACTCTCTCCTTGGGTTATAAATAAGCAATATTATCAATAGATAATCAAGAATTGAATGGAACCATCTATTCTTTCAGCTTTTAGTGCTTATAATTTCCAACACTGATGGAAATATTCAAAGAACTCAATAAATCAATCAGATAAAAACATGGCATTAATAATTATTAATCTAATAATCAGTTATATAAAAATGAAGGCTGAATCTCAATTTTAATAACCTTGTTTCAATAATTGAACATAAGTTAATGATTGTAATCATTAAATTAGCAAACCTCAATAAAAATAAAATGGAGTAAACCATTCTTCCCTCAAGGATCTTGTTTTTTATTACTGTATTTTTTTATTGATATTAAAAATATAAATAGATTAGTGTATTGTATATTTTTATTTACTCCAATATATTGTTCAAAAAATACTAAAGGAAATAATACATGAAGAGAAAATACAAGATTTGCTAAAAGAATTTTTGAATTAGAATGTTTTTAGATGGAACCCCATATATTCTTTCTGCCTAGAAACCCAACAAGATAAAACACATTACTATACATTCACCATTATCCAAAAAATTTGAGGGTTCCTGGTCTTGACAACTAATTCAAAACATAAATATATCATTTTTATTTATTAGAAAATTCAAAATATATATATTATTTTTATACATTAGCAATTTTTCTAATTAAAAATAATTCAATAATATTCTTATTACTTTGTCTTCAATAAACCACTAATGTCTTTAATGCTAGAAACTATAAACCAATCTTAAAAATAAATTAATATTGTAACAGACTGAAAATGTGTAGTATTGAGAATAAATGGAAATGAATTCTTCAAGTAATATGGATATTCTAAATAAACAGAACTATATACTAGTAAGAATATATAAATAATTTAGTTTGGTTACTCAAACCTTAGCCTAGCTTATGGATGCTGATTATATAGTCCTTATTTTGATTATTGATAATCTGTTTATTAATTAAAACAATATTGTTTGACTTCAGGGGTCTTCTATTTTTATCAGGATAATCAGTTTGAAATATCATACAATAATGATTTACATTATAAAGTTTATATGATTTTTTGATTTACTTGAAATTTTTTTTAAATCCCAGTCTATTTATTTATCATCTTGTGTGCCATCCTCTACATTATTAACATGAATTCTATTTACATTTTACTAATTAAAAACTATATCTGGTTTTGGACAAATATGCAAAAAAAATCTTAAATAATATAATGCAATAAATTTAAATACTGTGCATATAAGTGATTTTACTTTAGCATTATACTTCCATCTTATATTTTTATCTAAAATCTTGCAGATCAAGTGAGTAATTGACAAGATTCTCTTCTGATTATTATCATCTTAATTTGTAAGTACATACTAGATTATTTCCATCAACTATGGGTTTTTTTTTTTAAATTAAATTTATTTAAACTTTTCAAATACATTTTTATTATTAATAATAGCATGCAGATTACTATATAAAACAATGTTTTGAGTTATTATTCTCTTCTCTTCTTAAGGTATTGCTGACTCATCTCACTAGAGACAATATTAGCATGGGCATCAAACCAGGGATTTTCATATGAATACTGAATTTAGATGATGCACTAACCAATTATATGCCATGCTAAATTTAATATTTACAAATTTAAAGATCTCTGGTTCAATAACCATGTTACTATTGTTAATGGTCATACCAGTAATACCTGAAAAAAAAAAATACACCTCAAAACATTATTATATACTAATCTCTGTTCTATTAGGAATAGTTGATGAAAATAGCTCAAAATGCCATCATCACAAACTTCCAGACAAACATCTTAATATTTATTAATTGCTATTAAAAAAATATTCTTAAGACTGAATTAATAATAGCAACAAATAATTTATAAAATTTTAATTTCCAAATAAGCTCATACTAATGTAAATGATATTTAGGAATTAATGGTACACTATATCCTTTGTTTGAATTAATAGAGGCTTAAATCTCATATTTTTACTAAATATACATATTTATAACCATATATTATCTTCTCATATAGGTTAATATCTCTTACATCTTCTAAAGATTATAATCAATTTATTAATCTTTGATTGAAGTTTATAATGCCCACTTTCTTTTTTTCAATATATCATAATCAATTCTTTAATGGGTATCTGTATTAAAATGTCTCTAACAATTTGCTATTGAGTTTTATAATTTTATTTTAGGAAGACACGTTTTGTGGTGTTAAGTTCCTTAATTGTTGCATTAGCAATATATCTATTAGTCATTGACATTTATTCTAATGATCTTATTATTCCTTTATATAATCTAGTATTTAATGTTGAACAAATGGTCAAAGCATAATTTCAAATGAATAAACTTCCAATAAAATAAATTTGATATAATACAAAGTCAAATAAAATCTGATCAGTGTAGAATTTCTAAAGAAGGATATTCTACTCAATTCTTAACCTGGTATAACCAACATATAATAATCATTTCAAATTTCCTTTTCAGTACATGTAAATCTCTCATGGCATACTAAATTTTCACTCAAAAACATCTTATTTCTATAAACCATCAAATGTATTTTTATTCTTAAATAATCATAACCATTTTCTACAATATGACAAAAACTCTTCTTGGCATATACTTCTATAATTTCTAATCCATATTATTATAATTAATTAATCATTACTATTCTTTTTACAATGAAAGATGATCTTCTTTGCATGTACTTCAATTATTTATATAGACAATAGCATTATTTAAACTAGGGAGAATGCTTTTCTGTCAACTAAGTTCACAAATAACTCAATTTACAAATGCAGGACTTGTTCTCTTGGCAAGTATCATATCAGAATTTCATGATTCTTAAATATACTTAATAAAATCTTTCATAAACTCATTATCATCATTTAAAATTTCTAAAAATCATATATGTGAGAAATACTATCACAACATATTCAAACGACCAGCTGAAAAATAATATGTGAATATCAGGTGTGCCAAATCAAACAAAATAAATATCACATGATCACCATTTCTTATGCTTGCTCATAACTGCTATTAAAACAGGCAAAACTCTCCATAAACTACTCTACGGAGAGTTTTTCCTGTTTTAAAATAAATATCCTCAATTATTAATCACTGATTATGAAAATAATAACTTAAATAAAATGTGCTCATATATATAGTTATTTAAAATAGAAAACAATTAATTTCTTAATTTGATATTGCATTTAAATAATTGAATAATCTTCATCTTATACCACACTAAAATATGCACACATATGCAAATATGCATGCAATATGCTTTATAAATATTCATTATATTAATTCTTTTACATCTTAATTTAGATTATAAATTATTTTCCTTTTTACTGAACTAAACTGTTTCAAATAAAATTAATCTTCTTATATTTTAATCTATGATATAAATTTTTTGATTTAAAAGTTTACTTTTTATATATTTTAATTCATGATAGAAAACCTTTGACTCAATTGCTTTTAGTAAATTATTTCAAACTATATCTATTTCATTTAATATACAATAGAACTTCTGATTTGAGGTAAATCAAACTTAAAAATTTGAACAATTTCATTTAAATGTAATGCATGACTTCACTTTGCATATTATGTGTTTGAAATAAACATATTTAAATATTTAAAATCATTGCTCAAATTCCTATCAATTATTATTATTAATGTAACTTCAATCTTTTAAAAAACTTTACTCAGAACAATGTAATTTGAAATAAATATATGCAAAATGTATATAAAGAAAAGCTTGATTTAATACTTTAACAGCATGGTATCCTAAGCATGCTTTTGACTAACTGGAAATCATATTCATAGCAATAGTTGTCCAAGAAATTTGTGATGTAAAAAATAAATGTCACAAGCTTCTTGGAAGACTATTGCTATGAATATGACTACCAGTTAGTTGAAAGGATGCTTAGCATACCATGCTGTTAAAGTATTAAATCAAGCTTTTCTTTATATACATTTTGTATGTATATTATTTTAAATATTATTATTAATTTACATAATAAACATCACATGACGACCACTTCTTATGCTTGTGTATAACTGTTGTTAAAACAGACAAAACTCACTTTACATATTGCCACACACAGCAAGCTAGAGTAATCATTGGATGCCAGAGGGCTTGTGCATAAAATCCCCATCTAGTTCCTACTCATCCAATATCTAGGTGCAGTGCTCTCAGATCCAAGGCTTCTCACTGACAAAAGTCACAAGCCAGAAACTAGTCTGGGGATATTGGATGAGTAGGCACTAGATGGGAATTTTATGCACAAGCCTTCTGGCATTCACTGATTACTCTAGCTTGCAGTGTGTGGCAATACGTATAGTGAGTTTTGCCTGTTTTAATTTATCTAATACATTAAAATATTTATTTGCTTTAATTATTCCAAAATATGATTATAAATAATATAATCTTTAACATCAAGAAAATCAAAGAAAATCCACCAATAAAAAAAAAAAAAATCACTTTCTCACTAAAAAAAAAAAAAAAAAAAGATTTAATCTTAGGCAGAATAAGGAAATATTTTTTGATGTTATGCACATTTTCAACATAATCTTTGATTCAACAAAGTTTAATTCTTTCTCAAAAATGCTTTTTCAGAAGTGACTTCATTGTAGCACCATTTGGATTTATTTTGGTGAATGGTAAGCAATTTTAAAATAATTATTACAACTTATTCTATTCAGACAGTTACTTCAATCTAGATTTTTATATATCAGTTTGGCTATCAAAACCATTTTAAATAGTGATTTTTAATCATATTTCATACATTGTATTTTCAGACTTAATTTTAAGTTTGATTCAACATCAGACAAATGTTCAAGCATTGGCACAAATCATCTATATAGAAGATTAAACAGAAGAGGAATTATGAGGTCTACTCACAAAACATAGTACTCTATTGTAGCATACAAGTATCAATTATCAGCTAAGATTATAGTTTAAACCCTTTGTCCCTTATTCACTCACTCTTTCTTATATTAACATATAATAATGTTCATTATCAGTCAACAAAAGTACTTTTAAAACAAAATTTGTTATAAAGGATTATACTAATTTAAATACAAAATGAACATAATTAAAATACAAATTTTATCTCTTAAGCTAATTTTAGCATAATAATTTATTTTAAAATAAAATTTAAATTTACTATTATCTAAATAAAAGAAACTTTTTTTAAGTCATAGATAAAATTTACAATTGAATAGATTCTTTAAAAATGTACATAAACTAAAATTTTATTTTACACATGTGTAAATTTTGATAGGAATTAAATATTTATTTAGAGCTAAATTTAAAAAACTTAAATATGTTTGTCTGTTTCACCCATATATTCTATATATATGGCACACACATATAAAAATTATTTATTTAATATGAATTTACTATTTCTAAAAATATTGGCTTACTTTTCCTAATTATAATTAAACTTCTAAATCTATTTCAAATCTGATAATTGAAAATATTTTACAAATTATAATTTATTTATTTTTACCCCTCCCCCAAATATACAATCTAAACACACATGCATACTGCTGTAAAAATATCATTTCATAACATATATTGCATATTTACTTTCCATATATTTATTTTTAAATAATGATAAAAAAGGAATGAGATGGATTGATGTGGTTTATCTTCTGCCCCCCCCCCCTCCATTTTTTTTTATAAGAATTTTTTTTTTTTAAACTATTGTTAAATTTTTTGTTGCAAAGTGATTTAGATGTAATTTTTCCTTCATCCAAGTTTTGCTGCATATTTAAAAATATTTATATATACTCTCTATATAAATTTTATCACAGACTAATTTAGTTTTTTTTAAATAACTTCTGACTCCCTCCTACTTTAGAAAAATACTTTTTTTTTTGCATGTTTTTTTTTTAATGTAACTTGATCAACATAATTAAGAAATGTTTCTGTTCAATTTTATTTTAAAATGTGTGTATATATTAATTTATTTACAGTAGTATTTAAATAAAGAATATGTTCTGTGCACCCCTTGTATCTCTAATAGTTAAACCTCCTCCTTTAATATTGGTTATAATAGCTACTCTCCAACAGAGAATTTAATATTAGTTTCAAACTTTAAATATAATTTTCATATAAATTTTTAGAATTAATTAACTACATTATTAAAAAAGCAGATCCTATTATTTAACCCTTTGTGTTAAAATAAAAAATTATGCCAAATATAAGCAATTATATAAAATAAAAAAAATGATCATACATAATTATAAAATTAAATGAATTTGTAAAATATATCATAGATATAATAATTAATATAAAGCTGAGCACTGATTGTATATATGTGTGGAGATGGTAATCTGGACCAACTGATGAGTGCTAGTTTAACACAAAATACAAATATTAGTGATTATTTATCTTTTCAACATGCGTGTGATCAGGTGGATCAGCAATATGAGATGGCATGGAGAGTTGAAGGTCATGTGAAAATCTGAGTTTGAATCCCGCATACATTACACACACACATATATATATATATGCAGGTTTAAACCTGTATAGTATATTAATTTAGATATAATTATTGTAATTATTTATAATACTTTACAAATATATCCCCTTTAGTTTTAAGTATTATTTCACTTATTATTTAAATAATACATGAGCAATTTAAAAGTATTGCAGTTTGTAATGTTATAATTGACTATTTATTAGTCTTCATTACATAGACATGTTTATTTCATGTTTAAAAGAGATTTATTTAAACTTCATTGTGTCAATATTTCACTCTCTGTGGTCAAGTTGCAATCTTTAAGTGTCCATATATATTCATTGGACTATTAGTAAGAGTGGATTTCCATTCTTGCTATTAAAAAAAGGGAGATTGCCTTAACAACAGTGAGAAATATTGATTACTATCTATGATGGCATGTTTAGGTGTTGACTGGTTGCTAATGTTTACAAATATTATATCTTTATTTATTCGAAAATAATAAAGCAAATCTGTAATTTATATCAATATTGTTAATATTAGCATTTGCTCATTTTTTCCCCATTACTTAAAGTAGTTATTATTAACCCAGTAAGTTGCTAACAGCTCTTGGCAATTATATGAATAGCATTAGTTCTATTCATAAAATTTTTAATAGAGTGAATAATAAGAGTTTATGAAGACGTTCTGCAATGCAGTTGAAAAGTTTTGCTATTAGCAAAGCTGTGATCAATTATTGATAATATTCTATATTATTATTTTCTATATACATTTTACACAATAAACTATTAATAAAACATAACAAACAAATAGAAGATATCAAGGTGAAATAAAAGAAAGACACTAAGGATAATAAAAACCACTTTTAAAAAGAATTGTTAGGAAAAAAAGAATAGATTTCAGTATAAAATAGAAGATATAATCAACAGATAAATAAAATTATCACTAATTATGACAACTTTGCTCTTACTAATATTATTGTAGTTTAATATAGGACACTCTTTTTAATCAGAGTGGGAAATTATTTTCCAATTGCATTTTCTTTGTTATCAATAAATTAACACTCTTCTAATCAATCATTTAAAACATATTTATTAAAAATCCTGAGCTTATACAAGGATTATTTAAATAACATTTTCATTGTTAGCAGCACTCCCAAAGAAGTATAGTCAGTCAGAAAAATACTAAGAGAATAAAGAGAGAGAAAAGTGAAATCACAATTACTGCATACTATAATTAAAGGATGAAATTGTGGGTACATATATGCACAATCTCATTCTCTTAGTAAGTGCAAAGTAATGACTGATGGTATGAGAGGTTCATGACAACCAGATTCTAGCTAACTTAAGTGAAAGAAAATAATAAGAAAAGAAAAAATGGAAGAAAAAAAAAGAGAGATAGAATATAGAAAAAAAGAAAGAAAAGATAGTTCCCAAAATGCTAATGGCAAAGTCATATAATTTTTAATACTAATATTGAAAGTAAAGATTTCCATGTAAGGTATAGAGAGGCTTTTATTAAATTATCAAATTTTTAATATTACTGACAGGCTTATTATATTCTATATTTTGTATCGTTTTAAAATAATATATGAAAAATTATTTCTCTACAAAGTATTGATTATCAAAGTATATTCCAAATTACTCAAATATCTATGCTATATTTGTTCACTCAACAGAAAATTTGGAATTTATAAATACAGCATTGCTTTTTAAATGTGTGCTGTGCATTTATTTATTTTTCTTTTATTTCAATGTGTTACAATTAGTATGTATAATGTACTATCAAAATACAATTTTATTTTTTACAGTGATGTTTATAACAAACGTTATTTCACAATAATTATAATTCTTTGACAAACGCACTTTCGTTTATAACTAGCTATTTTTTGTTTTGTTTTTTAAAAAAAAAGTCTTTAAATTCATTCAAAATAGAAAAGTGAAACAGTCATTTAATGTAACCAGAAATTGATTGATCTGTCAAAATAATTTCCCAATTATTCTCTATACATTAACGAACATTAGGAAAAAGTATTCATTAGAAATCTAATTTAAAACATTAATTTCCTTCTAATGAAACATGATCATTAAAAAAATAAATCAAATTAAAAAAGAAAAATATCTGAAATTAATGTGATATTTAAATAGTTGTTTTAACAGGATAAATGAAAATAAAACAATCGAATGGTTTATTGCTCAAGAGTTCGTAAAAAGTTCAAGTGCCAGAAATAACAGAGTGACAGCGCAATCTATGATCCTTGGTTTCCAGAGTTTGCTCACTCTATCACCGCATCAAACCACTCAGGGTAACAATATAAATGATAAGTATTCATTGACATTTAAAATTTAACCTATTATAACTTTAACAAATAGTTTTTATTTTATGATAAAACTCTAAATGCAAGAGCTTTTAATAGTTGATGTAGCTTTAAAGATGACACAAGATTAAATGCCAAGCATTAGTAAACTATCAATGATAATGATCAGAACTTATTGCCTTATGGAGTTTTATACAGTAGTAGAGTGCTGGATTCAGGGCCAAAATTTTCAGCATTGATTATGATATGAGTAATGTAAATAAATAAAAAAAATGATATCAGTCAATCTTCATTAGAGTATATGAATATTCGAGAATTTCCACTTTAAAATTTTTGTAATTTCTTGAAAATAGTACCACCTTGATGTTTGAATCTGGCAAAGAAGTTAATGCTTATATAATTATACCATTTAAAAATCAATTTTAAAAATAAATAGGAATGTGTGGTTTCAAAATTTTTCATTACAAATTTTCTGAAAAAATATTTATCATCATAATGATGATCTCATAATATAAAACTTCTCAAACTGGTGCCATGACCTCCCAAGGCTGCCAGATCTTGACAAGAAAAACAACAAAAATAAATGGCTAATTTTTAAATTAGAAGTAGATAATTAGATTTTTATATACATATATTTTTTTACAATTTAGTGTAAAAATTTGCACATTATGATATGTAGTGTAAAGTAATAATCCCCTGCTTCTTTTATGATTTATATACATCATCATTACAAAAACTGGAAATAACCTTATTTGTGTGGTTTACTACAGTAATTTAATATTTATTTGATAATTCTTTATTAAAAATTTAACTCTGAATTTGATAAATGCTATTAAGAATATAAAGTATTTATAGGGGTCAGGCACTAAAAGGCAGTAAAGAAAAACATCAAAGAATCCAAGTTGCAAACAAGTGTTTGGTATTTTATTAAAATTGGAAAAACTGTTTACATAATTTTCAATATCAGGAGGCAGGAGACAGAAACTGTTATGTAAAAAATTTGTAAATACGATCCTTCCTTACTTGAAATATGGATTTGTATCTTCATATAATGATCCATACAAGTCTCTTTTAGAAATATTTTCAAATGATCATATGAGATTTAGAAAACATTTAGATACTGTGCTTAGTGAATTAAAGAATATGACAATTGAATTTTTTGAAAGGAAGACTGAAGAATTAAAAGGACAAGTTAAGTTTGTTTCAAAGCATATTAAATTAAATGGCAAATTCGTACAAACTTTTTTTTGAAATTGCTTTGTTAATTGCTAAAACAAAAAATTTTATGCAATTGGCAAAGATCTCATCAGCACAAATAAAAAAATTGAAACTATGCATGTAATATCACTCTTTAAAAAAATTCCTCTATCTAATGACTGAATTAAAAGATGACGATATCATGTCTACATTATTATCATGGATCAAGCAAAGAACTATATATACAACTTCATGAGTCAACTGATAATACAAATGATGCTAATTTAATGGTTTTTTCAGATACCCATATAATTTTCAAATTCATTAAGATCCAGTATTTTATAGACACCTCTCCAGTGCAATTAAAGAAAGAGATATATTTGAAAAGGAGAATAATTTTTTTGATAGAAAATGAGCTTCAATAGCAAACATGCATTGGGATTTGCATCATTAGAGCTATAACTATGATTGGCAAGATTTCAGGATTTATAGAGCTAAAAAGGGGTTATCTAAATGCAAACCATGTTCATTGCATTATTCATAGAGAAAATCTTATATTTTAGAATATGGAAGAATCATTTAGTAAAGTGTTACCAGAAGTTTCACAATAGTCAATTATATAAAATGTAATACTACTAATGCGACATTTTTTCAAATTTTATAAGAGATGGACTCAAATTATGAATCTTTTTTATATCACACAAAAGTGAGATGAATAAAGTTCTAAAAAAAGTTTAATATTAAAATATTAATTGTGAATTTTTCTTCTTAATAAAAATCATACATTAGCATCTCACTTTTGTGATCAAAATTGGATATGTTTCCCTAATGGATTTTTTTTTGAAAAAGTATCAAAATGTATCTTTCTTTGCAAGGAAAAAGTATTAATATATTAATCCTAAACACAAAATTGCAAGCATTTCAAAATAGACCTTTTTGCATAGTAAAATTTTTTTAGGGATAATAATACAGAAATGTGTGCTGCTCTTCATAAATTTCTTGTAAGAAAATAAAGCACTTCTGTATTAGTCTGGGCTATGAAATTTTAATCTTCATTATTTATGCTTTTTTATGATTGTTAAATATTTGATAGTACATTTTATTTAATAGATTAAAAATATTAATTCTTATTAAGCACAATGTCAGCACGTAATACTTATATAAGTAAATTTAACTCAAGATTTAATGAATCATTTTTAACAAAGTTGTAAATAACAACTCCACTTTCTGTACTAATGTCGATTTATTTACATAACAAAAAATGGCATCTTTAAATCATAAGTAAGTCAGTGGTAATTAAAAGTTAATAAAGAATGTATAGTAAATATAAAAATACTCTAGAGATCTTCAACAACTTATCTTTGAAAGTTAAATTTACTTACTTAATTAAATAAAATGTAATATCAAATATTTAGCAATCATAGATAATCATAATGATTTTAATGAAGACTAAAATTTCACCACCTGAAATAATATATAAATATCAAAAATATATTTATTATCAGCGGAAAATAAAAGATAGTAATTAACCACATACCAAATTTGATATATATATATTTTTTAATACTTTCCTAACTTCAATGAAAATAAAAAAAATATGATTGGATAAGCTATTTACTCCATTCCTACAATTTAACAATCTACGATAGTAAATTCAAGAACTAATTGATTTGAGAGCAGATTCAACCCTTAAATTGAAATTTATAATAAAGAATTACAGAATTTTGGATCCAATGACAAAAATAATATCCTTTATTGATAAATTTAGCCTTAAATATTCTTTCAAAATTGCATTTTCCTTGCTATTAATAATTAATTAATTATAGATACTGTTTATCAACAGACACATTGGGAAAAAATCTAACAACTGCTGTGTCAAATATTTCACCCGATATTATTTTTTTGTGGCAAATATTCAAAGACATCCATTACATCTTTCTTTCCTTGTATTATTCAATTTTTGTTCTAATTATTATTAACAAGTTTTATGTTTAAATTTCATAGTCTTTGTAATATTTGGAATTCTTTAAGTATTTTGCGTTATAATAAAAATACAAATAAGAAAATAATTTAAATAAACCAAATATCATCATCATTGTCAGCCATTATCAATCCACTGCAGGATGAAGGTCTCTCCAAGTTTAATCCATCTTCTCTGTTCTCTAGCCTCTCTTCACCACATCACCCCTACACACTTTCTTATTTCATCCATCTATCTCACATGTGGTTTCTTTCTGGGTCTTTTACAATCACTTGGAATCCAGTTTAAGAATTCAATTGTTCATCTATTATCATCTCTTCTAGCAATATGTCCAGCCCAACACCACTTGTCTTTTAATTCTTTCAATGATGTCAATAACACCTGTTTGTTCTCTTACCCATGTATTGTGTTTTCGATCTTTTTTTGTTACTCCTAACATCATCTCTCCATACTTCTAAACTAAATATAAATACAATAAAATTATATAAGGACAGCAAATGCTACTATTCTTTTTTTTTTCTTTTAGGGATTGCAAATGTTCTAGATATTCCAGGGGCGCCTTTATATCAATAAGTTTTAAAAGCACTATCATAGGATGTGTGCCAACCCAGACCATCCCAAGCATGTTCTGATGTAAGTTCATAATTATGTACTACCAATTTCTTTTCCTTTACACCTTTCAAACATTTCATTACTAATTCCTTTTCTCCAAAGTTTTTGCTTTTATTAATTTCTTCAATACTTCTTTTTAATTATTATTTTTAACACTTCTATGTTTCTAATATTATTCCCTTCAACATGATCTTCATAATTATTCAACTTTTAAATAGATGTCCTATTAATTTCCTCTTTCTTGTTAATTTCTCAATAATCATTTTTGACTTAGTTGTTTCACCTTAATTCTCTCATTCTTTCAAAAATCTACATCTGTAGAAATCCAACATTTTCTTCTTCCTTCTTTATTTTACTCCATATAAATCACCTATCTAAATTACTTGTCAAGCTTCTTTTTTAATTCTAACTTTAAAAACCTATAGGATAAACTCCTACCCTAATTAAAATCCATATAGTTATACCATTGCAATTTGAACTCTATTTTTTTAATCATTAATTACATTACTAATCAACCAGCTCAACAAATACAATGAAGCCGCGAACTATGTTGCATCAATATATCCAATTTCAATTATATACTGTCCAAAAAAAAATGTAATCAACCAAAAAAAATGTAAATAAACAAACAACAAAAGAAAGAAAGCATTAAAATTTGTAAATTAAATACATTTTGCGATATTCGAGCAGTCATTTTTCCATCTTGGAGTGCTGTACACAATCACATTTATATATATATATATATGCCAGCAGCTCTTTTTCAATCTTGGAGCACTGTACATGATTATGTTTATTAATAAAATTCCTTCAGTTTATGTTGAAAGCACATACATCATATTCTCCCTTTATTATCCTTTCTGAATTTGATGTACAGTATTTTGCATAATAAAATGTTTTCTAAGATTAATGTTAAAATTTTGAAACATAGTTGAAGTTGATACTGATTTAAAAACATCAAAATAATCAGAAAAATCATGGTTTATTAATAAGACTACTGTTATTGAAAAAAAAAAAAAAGAATATCACCCAGAGTATATTTAATTGCAATAAAAGTCAGTCATTTTGCTAGTTACTTTATTTAAAAAATAAAAAAGTAATATAATAAGTTTTTTACTTATTCTTATTTTTTTCATAGAATGAATGAGTGAACTCACAATAAAATATATGGAAATGTTGTCCCCTCAATTTATTATTAATAATAAGATTATTATTACTTTTTAAAAATTTTATTTACACTATAATTTTAATTCATATAAGCTTACTATACATAAAAAGATGTGTCTGTGTTTTATATATATAAGCTGTACACTTGCAATTCAATAAACAGTACATATTCTATTCTAATCAAAGTTTATCAACAAAATGTGAGCTATTATATGCAATGTATAATGTATATGAGGGGGCTCAGAACAAAATATAATGTATATTGTGGATCCACTATATTTGAAAACAATAAGTTCCTCTATAAATGGTGGTTCCACTACCAATCCTAAACTTACTGTATATTCCATTAATTCTACTTAGCAGTCCACAAGTAACATGATATCATTGACTCATCTAATATGATGATTCCCCAATCTCCACCCACAATGTTAAATCCATTTCTATCAAGACAACATTAACTTAGAAACTTATTAAAATAAAACAGAAGGAAAAAAAATCCTTACATTACACTTCTTTCTACATTTTTCTTTTGAAAGAATAATACATTTAGTCTAATACACAACATCTGATTTATGAATAAATTTTCTAATAATCAGCTTTTCTTTATAATCTATACTATGCTGCTTTAGAATATTCAAAAAATAATCCAATTCAATAAAACAAATATTAACTTTTCTCTCATTTTATACATAACTGTTTTCACTACTTCATTTGAATCTTTGGCCTTTCTTCCTTTTCTAAAATTAAATTATTTTTTGGATATAATTATAACTATTAGAAATATGATTATTTAAGACTTTCACAACATTCGCATTTCACTGCAATGAACTTTGTTAAAAGGATATTTAATGGTTACTTTATTGACTTATAAATTTCATTTAAAATCTCAATTCTAAGTCATAAATTTATGAATTCAACATGAATATCATCAGTTATTAAATTTTGTCAAATTTGTCTCATTTAATGCAATTTACAACCACTTTCTACTTTGTCCTCATCTATAAGACTTTCATTTTTTATTAAAACAAAAGTTAGTTACCACAGTCATGAAAATCATTTTAAAATTATTTATGTATCATATTCTGAAATTAGTGCCTGCTTTTGGCCTTTGATCATTGAAGACCACTGACAAAGCTTAATTTAATGGGTTAAACATTCATTGTTTAATTTTCTCAATTGTTGAGCTCAATCCATCATTTGAATGTTCAAATGTCTTTCTGAAATTTTGAATAATTGAGATATATATTCTTTCCAACTTTTTAATACATCCACCTCCTTTACTAATAACCCACCATTATTTTGTTAATTATTACTTTATTCTGTAATCATGATTAATTGACAACCAGAATTCCAGACTAGTTTTTATATTTAGTATTCCATATATATTAAGTTTAATATTCTCACAGATAAATGAATTCACAGTGTGAATTAAAGAAAATTAACAATATTTGGAAAAAGCTATTGGAGAATAACATATTTTTTTAAAACCTCTCAACCAATAGAATTTAGGAATGAGAGTAAATAACAATAATAAAAAAAAATAATGATTTTAAATCTCACCACACACATTCTTATGATTTGGGAAAGATAAAACTCCAGGTGAAGTACTTCTAATTGGACTAAAACATCAGCTATTTACCCATTATATTTTTATTCACAGAAGCTCTCAGAAATCATATATATATATATGTTAAAATGAAGATTTGCACGGGTTAAATATATAAAATACATATTTTGCGGGTTCATCCGTGTTAAAAACTTTTAATATTAATATACTGACATTTCGACTTGGTCACACAAGCCATCCACAGAGTTATAAAAGGTAGAAAGATGGTTGTAGAGGTGCTACAATCACTAATTTGAATAAAATGTTAAAATTCCACCAATAGCAAAAAATGTTAAATTTAGGAATGTTTTTTAAAAAAATCTTTCCAAATAGGAGGAAGTTTGCATGTATCATCTCGCTTATTGATACAATCTGGCCTTTTGTATCAATAAGCGAGATGATACATGCAAACTTCCTCCTATTTGGAAAGATTTTTTTAAAAAACATTCCTAAATTTAACATTTTTTGCTATTGGTGGAATTTTAACATTTTATTCAAATTAGTGATTGTAGCGCCTCTACAACCATCTTTCTACCTTTTATAACTCTGTGGATGGCTTGTGTGACCAAGTTGAAACGTCAGTACATTAATATTAAAAGTTTTTAACACGGATGAACCCGCAAAATATGTATTTTATATATATATGTATATCAGCAGTCATCTTTATTCAAATTACTGAAAGTGTTAATGTCTTAAAGAGTTTTTAAAATGAAATATTTTAAAATGAAATAATTTCTCTATTTGTATTATGAGACAGGCTAGGTTAGCAATTATATATTTTAGATATTTCAAATAAGTTAACTGAAGACATTTCTGATTTTTTGACACAAAAAAAATTCAATATATATCAAAATAAACATCCAACTTCTAATTTTCACTTAACATTTGCAATAACAGCAATAATTAATTCCAAACCACTGCACTATAGTCATATCTATATAACTACATGTAATTAATGAATACTCACAGTAATGTGAACCAGATTCCTAAATAAGATTCTAACTACTTGTCTTCATTTGTGAACATAATATTGTTTTTATTCATATAGTAGACATATTTACTTCTTTTGCAATATTCAAGCTAATAACCCGAAAGTTTTAGCATTTTTGTTAACATTTGAAGTTATTCAGTAATTATATATTTTGATGATCTCGGTTTAGGTTAAGGATTTTTAAAATCTGCTTGGAAAAAATATGACTTTATATTGTTAAAACATTATATACTAATCTGCTTTAAAAAATCTATATAAGCATAAGTAATGAGTAATTGATAGGCATCAGTTAGTAATACCAATCAGAAATTCAGATTAGGTTTTATCTAGTAACTTTGTTAGTGGCAAGCACTGACAAAAGCTAATCCAATATGTTGAACATATCATTTCTGTTTCTTGAATATTTGAATAACATATGATCAATTGAGTAACTAAACCTTTGATTATCTTTTTATATAACAAAGCTACATCAATCTCCACACATTCTATAGGTATTAAGTATGTAAGTACTCTTCCTAAAGTAATTATATCAAGATGTCAATTGATTCATTACTAATTCTTTAGTGGACATTACTCTAATCAGCATTGCTTATTTTAAAAATCAAAAATGGAATCTCTAAAAAATAGTTTAAAAAAATTTGTGAGCAAATACTTAAAGTGGAAAATTTGATCAACCTTAAAACTGAGATGCTAGAATAAATTGTTAATACAATGACAATTATCTATTATCTAGTTAATTCAATTTCCATTAGGCAGAAATTTTAATATTCCTACACAATCTCTTATAATTTAAGCAATTCTGCTCCAATCTTCTTGCTTAAAAAAATAAAATTACAATTTCACTTTTCATATATGTGCACATGTCTTCACAAACATTTAAAATTATTCACTACGTATGTTTGCTATGATTTCTAATTGCAAATGTTTGTGTGATGTAGTTTAAATCAATCCAGGGAACAAGTTGAATTATCCAATGAAACAGTTCAGCCTTGTATGAATGTTTGCTGATATTTGTGATTTTATTGCACAGATTTGTTTTATGTACTACAGTAATCATAAACTCATTTTATATTAGTACTTAAAAAAAATGGGGAAACAATAGTTGAAAACATTATGTGGTTTTTTTGGTATGAGATTATTGGGTTGTAAAAGAAAATATTTTGAAAATAAAAACTAATTGTCATATGAATAAAAAAAAAACATCAAATGGTTTGTCATTTGGGAGTTCACAATCTATCACTCTATCATTGCATCAAATCACATTGGGCAGTTGTTAGAAGATTCATCAAAAGATGATAGAGATATATCTAATTCTTTAATATTCTTATAGAATATAGTGCTCTGCTTATCAATCTCATATTAGAGCATTTCTAAAATGATGCAGAAAAAAGAAAAGTAATCAGAATATGTTGATAACATAAATAATCTTGTCCTTACAATAGAGATTTTAAATGAATTCTAAGAATTCAACAATTCTTAAAGTCAGTCTTTCAAATCAGTTACATGGCCTATTGTAACAAAGAAAAGAATATCCCAAAACTTATTATTTCAAACATTTTTCTTATGCTATCCTTAATATATTGAGTGCAATTTCCTACTTCTTTCCATTTATATCAAAGTATAATGATTAGACATCAATTAGTATTATCATTTTCCAATTTATTGCTTTAGACTATTCTTTATTATTTATGTTAAATATGTTGATAATTTAATCAAACAATCTATTTTAAGGAGAATTTTCAGTATAACATATTAATTTCTATTTTAATCATTTTCAATATTTGGAAATGAAAATATCTGAATGACATAAGCAGTTCTTTAAATTTATAAGCAAAGATCTATCAAATTTCACATGAACAGACAAATATTTCCAAGCTTTAATTACCATCCAACAAAACAAAAGTTTGCTAATGTTGCTTTTATAAATTTAAATATTGTTAACAACTATTTATAAGTGTAAATGTGATACAGGTTGAGAAAAAAAAAAAATCTACTTTAATTAATATATATACAAAGAGACAACATAAAGCTTTTTCTTCAAAGGTTTTATTTTAACAATTTTGTCTCCACATCTGTTAATCTTATAAACCAAATATATCTCAAACAATTTAATTTGAATTTTTGTAAGTATAATATATATATGTTTTAGTCATTGTCTGAAAAGCAAATTTATTAACTCCAAGAGGTTCATTTTTACCGTTATTCGTATCACTTTATGCAGAGGCTTTATACTATACAACAAGTCATAGATTTTATACTATTTATTACACATTTTCATTTATTCCATTAGTTTTCACCTCTACATATTTTTTTCTTTTTATACAACTTAAGATTCCCATTATAATCTATATCATAATCCTGCAATAATTCCAGCTTAACACACCAATCAATCAGTGCACCACAAGAAAGAGAACATCAATGATAAGTGCAATACTGTTAATTTGGATCCATGATTTCAGGGTCTTTCCTGATTATCATTTTTTCTTTTTTGGATAAATGAATAGTATGTCAATGACGAACTTCTTAATTTTCCCATCTTTATAAACATCCCTAACATTAAAGCATCCAAGTGTTGCTAGCAAATCAAGCAATCATTTAAACAATATATATATTATTCTTACCATATATTGTCATATATATATATATAATGAATTATAATGGTGATATTTACAAGTAACTATAACAAATCATTATAATTTATTTTTATTACAATTATTGTTCTATAATACACATTTTATTATATATATTCTGTATATTTTTATATTATCTTAGTGGTTTAGTATGTAATAAAGTGATGAGTTGAAAAGCTAAAGATTTCTAGATTGAAGTTTAGCTATTAGAGCTTAAATGTAAAGTGATATTCCATATAAATTATTTTATATATTATTTATATGAAGATTGGCTATCTTAATATATATCTGAACACTTATTGCATATATGTGTAGAGATGATAATCTGGACCAACTGATGCATGAAATACGTATACTGGTGATTACTTATCTTTTCGACATATATGTGTTCAAGTGTATCAGTGTTATGAGATAGAGTGGAGAAAGTCTGTGCTCATATACTCTATATATTATTTTTATAATTTTAATTTTTACAAAATTATTAAACACATCTTTTTTTTAAAAAAAAAACCCTGAAATCTATTTTTAAAAGTTTTGCAAACTTCATGATACAAACTAAGTAATTTAATCTCAACCAAATTCTGCATGTTTTAAAAAAGTTATTACTTTGTTACATTCTGTTGAAAGATATAATATTTATTTCTTCTCTAACTAATTAAAAGAATAAAAACATGATGCTTACATCAATTGGACTTTTTAATTTTTGGATATTTATTTAAATGGTTTTTTAAAAATTTATTTTACATTTTGTGTATATTAATTTATTTTTTATAGTTATTATTTTGTTAAATGTTTAGTCAAGATTATATAGAAAATGTTACTTAAAAAGTTATAACTCATACTAAAATAATAAAGTCTAGTGATTATGAAAATTGAAATATTCTCTTCCTTAATCATATTATCTGGAAGGTGAAAGTTTCTCAACTATACCAATCAGATTAACAATATTCTATCCATATGACTAAATAAATAATGAATACAAGTATTCACAAGTATCATAGTTTAAGATTATAAATAGTATAATAATAATTTATTTACATATAGAATTCTTCAATATAAATAAATAAATCTATATTTATTTTTATGCACAACATAAATAACAATAACAATAATAATGATGATGAAAATGAGATATTTTTCACAAATCATTTTTAAAGAATTGCCAATAATAATAATAATAACAAACAAACAATGAATTTATGAGAAATTTTTATTGTAACTTAGAAAATATAAGTTGGGATTCTTTTCTGTAACATATGCATATCTAATCATACCTTTTTCTAACTGCAATATAAATTACAATGTCTTACATATTTGATCATTTTACATACATATCCTAAAATAAATATTACAAGCATCTTAATATATAATAGGCTAATTAACTTTTATGATTAAGCTTTAAAATTGAAATGCTAGAATTATATTAAGGAATAGCTAAGCAATAATAAACTACCATTAAAGATAAACTGTTATTATCTGGTACTAAAAATATGATTATCTAATTATCTCAGCCTGCCCTGAAATTAAATATTTATCATCAGTATTAGTTACATTCTAAAAGATAAGCTTCACACCCTAAACCAGTGTTATTCAAAACTTTTTTTCTTGCTTTACTTCTGAAATACAATTATTTCTCTTCTTAAGGGTAATTATTTTTCTTTCCATCTTTAATATAATTTATTTTAGCATCTTTTTTCTTTAAATTCTCCATGGTTTTTTCTTACATATCATTTGCAATTATTCTATCTCAAAATATATGCCTAACACAATTTCTCTTTATGAATTCCTCAACAAATAATTGCTTTTCACTTATTAAGATTTCTATGGAACTAATTTATTTTTTTCATTCTTTCTAAAATGTAGAATTTTTTCTTACTTTTTCTAATTGTCACATTTCAGTTCCATGTAAAATTATATTCCAAGAAAAATATTTACCAGGCCTCTTTCTTATATATAATTTGATAATTTGCTATCTTTATTAAAAGTTTCTTTACCATTTAAAATTCTCATTCTAATTTCTTCCATCATTATTTTTATTATCAGTCAATCAATTTTCCAATTATTAAGAAGCACTAATCTGTTCTATAACTTCCTGTTCAAGGTTTTTTTTTCTCATTATTTATATTTAATGTTGTAGTTAAGCTCTGTCAATATTGTATAACATTTTGTTAATAGTTGTTTGCAATTTGAAAGAATGTTATATTGTCATCAATCTGATAGAACACACTTTTTCTTCCATCATTGCTAATTATATATCAAAATAAGACTCATTTAATCTGTCATCTAAATATATATATAATATAAATCAGGAGACAGTCAATGTCACTGCTTTTTATCTCTTTCCTATATCTACCTCTGGTGTAAAAGTACCATTTAACCTTTCAAATATTTTATAAATCACATACTAATTTCCTAATAAATATATCTTCTAATCTATATTTTCTTAAAGCAATTAACATAGTAATCCAAATCACTCTCTCATATGTGTTTTAAAGATAAATGAACATATAAATCTCAGCAATATTTTCACTGTTTCTAACTGCATTCTTTATCCTCTTTTGAAAATCAAACTATTCAATTAACATATATATATATATATTGTAACAGTATGGGTTTCATAGCATAGAACAACATAGTAATGGGTGTGCACAAATATATATAAAGTTGAAAGGAAAAGGAAAAATAAACAGTCAAATTTTTTTGTAGATATTTTCTACATTTCACTGAAGTAATAACACAAAGAAATAAATAATTTTGAATTTAAAATAAAATTTTACTATGAAATAAATATTTAAAAAGGACTAAGTAATATTTTTATTGAATTCTGATTTTGAAATTAAAACAAGCATGTTTTATGCTAAAATAGATCTACTAATAAGTGTAACAGTCCACTACCTATTTTAGAAAGCTTTGTTTTAAATTAAAACTTGTATAACATTTTTGTAAAATTCTACTATCTATTTTTAAAATCTTTGTAGATCATACTTTGATAAAATTCAAAGTTGCTTTTAAAAGAATTAAAGTAGATTAAAAAAATTGATAAAGAAAGGAAAATCATTTTTGAATTAATGAATTTTCTCCCCATTCTAGCTATAAAAAGGGTTGATAAAGAAGATTAGAGTTAGTTGTTTTTCTATAGTAGTGGGTTTCCAGAGTTATACAAATAGTTACCATGAAAATATAAATGAAGACAAGGGAGCTAGACCAGCAGCTGCTCCATAGTTCACTATGGTAGAATTGGAATTCATATGGGAAAAAAGGGTCATCTTCCAGTATTTCAAAACCCTAGTGTGGATGAAAATGACTGGCTTGCCTGAAGTCTAAGTGGAATTGATTGAATGCAAACAGTTACCTGATTATATCTTTGCTGGTGAGGAAAATCCTGGACTGACTGAAGAAGTAGTTATACATATGATGTTTTATCTATATGCAGAGAACCACTGATAAACATAGATATATGAAGCACAGCTGGTAAATAGAGTAGTGTTACATATAATGAGAATGAAATTTTAAGTAATTCCTTAAAAAAAGAGACATTTAAAATCTATATTTTAAAAAGGTAAATCAAGTAAATAAATTTTGTTTGAGTGAAGAATTAATTCATGGTTGATTGATTTTTTTTCAAGAAAAAGTAGATTCCTAAAAAGAAACTTGCTAGAATATTTTAAAGATGTTTATAATTAATCTTAACAGTAACCTGTCAAAGATTGATATTTTTTTAAAAAAAAAAAAACAGAAAGGAAAAGCCTTTATTATTAAAATAGTGAAATTTATGTATATTCAAAATTGATTACGAAAATCCTTAATAATTTTATTATTTTGATGAATTCAAGTAGGTTAATAAATTATACTGCATGTCTATGTGTATAGCATATCAATGCATGTCAGGTAGACACATTTATGTAAAAATTAATCTTTTTTTATTATTAAATGACAATTGAAATATATTCATTTTATAGTACACTGAGCGTCTATGTGCTGATATATATATATGTGTGTGTGTGTTTTATGTAAACCTAGTATAAAGTATTTGTATCATTAACATGTGATAACTTAAAATTTTATTAATAGTTTATGGCAAGTCAAATATGTTCAGAAATTATTATGCCACATGTCTGTGTGCATATATCAATACACATTATATAGACATATATGTAAATTTTAATCATTTTTTAATTAAATGACCATTCAAATATGTTCATTTTATATGATACCACACACCTGTGCAGATATATATATGCATTTTATGTAAACCCATTAGAATGTATTGTAAATCACAAGGTGATAATTTAAATTTTGTTTTAATGTTAATCAAAATCAGAAGACTTAATTTATATGTTTAGCCAGCCATATTCTGCAGACCTTAATGCTTTTTACTGTTATTAATAAACTTATATTCCATTGTTAAATTTAATTCTAAATGATTTTTTATATTATTATATGTTGATCATCTTGTTCACAATAAGTTATAGAGCTTGTATTTTCTGAGCTAGATTCATGCACAATTGTCTATTATATAAAAAGGTGTATATTAGTGTATGGACAGCCAATTGCTGATGATCAAATATCCAAAATGTACAGCTCATACAACAATCATCTAAGGGCAATTCACATTTTATTTTTATATCCTGATAAGTTCAGCTACACATGAAACTCTATCATACCCTAATTAAATCATTGACTGCAAAATAATGATAAATGCTACAAATAATTAAACCCCATCATCTATCTCGCTAACACACTGCAGAATTCAAACCACAGACATGAAACTGAACATTCTAGGAGGGGTTGCCTTCTAGATATACTAAGTTCGAATCTAAAGCCCAAATTTCACAGCGCCATCTACATGACAACGCATCTGATGCCACTACTAGTATGACCTTTGACCAGTGCCTGGTGGTCAGGGAGAAACAAAAGACTCTACACTAAAAGAAGTTTGGGTGGCTAATTAACGTCTATGGATTTACAAAAGAAATGCAGAAAATATATATATAGACTGAGACAGTGATAGGAATCAAATAAAATAAGAGATCAAATTTAGTTTTAAATAATTTCACAAAATTTATTTAAATAAAATATATATATAACACCACTGTCTGCTTATATGAGACAGGGATGCGTATTAAATAATTGTGGGCATTATATTTCAATAAATGACAAAAAGGTTTTAAAACAAAGTGATATATTCTATTCCTCGGGCTAATAGCATTACGATAATGTGCTTGACGAGATAGGAACATGTGCAAGGTGCTTTGAGCAATTATACAAGTTTAAGAAAATATTTGAAAATTAAGTGTTCTAAAATATTTATTGATTTCGAGAATAGCACAGACTAAAGCTTACTAAGCAACAAAGTGGGAATGTGATCAAAGCATTTATTTGATAATAATATTAATAGAGTTGCATTGGGAGGTCAGTATTGCTGATAATGAATTTATTAAAGTTGGAGGGTGTGACACGTTTAAGTCACGGATGCTTTGTAAAATAAATATAAAATAAAACAATAATGGAATATTTGGAATGATTACGAAGAGCATATCGCCGCTAATCCATAGGAAAGTATTTTGTGAACAGCTGAAACTTAGCGACTGTGTGACGATTGCGTTTAATTCCCAGGTGTGTCATTTGGAAACACACTCTGCCTGGAAATCACAAAAAGGGTGAAGAGAACGGCTTTAGCCGTGTAAAGAATCCTTGGAAAAATAAAACAAAGCGGTCTCAACAACCAATTCATTTACCAGCAATACGAGACGAGTGTATACAAAACATACTGAATGAGTTTTACTTGGATTAAGAGAAATGCCCAATCAAATTCCCAGAAATTCATTTAAAAGGGTCCGTACATTCTCGACGTCAATGATGAACTTTGTAATTAAAGTAGAACACGGTAATTAAAATAGGAAAATGCATGCTTGCGGGTTTAAAACGTAAGTATAGATTTATATTCGCAATCATGCATTAAGGGACACATTTAACCATTGACCTCGCACGTACTCTTATATTAGATTAAAATCAATAGCATGTAGATTTTAAACTATGTGATTATATTATATTAAAGAAAAGAATCGACCTCGAACGAGTGATTTGCAAGATAATAAAATTGGAAAATTATAAATTTAAAATATGCCTTAATAGCGGCGTCTTATTTTCAATAAAGGGAATAGTTCACTCGGTCAAAGATGATTCTGACACATTATCATAATAAAATAAAAGAAAGCTTTATAAATAGAAAATATTTACCCAAGGATAGAGCAAAATGGTTGATTATATTTGAACACTTTAAAGAAGTACATAATAAAGTTATGTGAAATAAAAGAAAAACAATTTAGAATAGCTATAGCATGTTAGTTAGGATTCACAAGAGCTCTTGGGTTAATTTAGGGTTACCTCTGGAGAAGCATTTTTAGGCAGATTGATGGTCAGCAGGTTTTTATATAATTTAACAGCAAAATCTGGAAATGTTCATATTTTTGGCAGCAGCAGCAGTTCCGGGGTTCCCTGTGTGATAACTTCCGATGGTCTACGGTAGCAGATGACCATTCCGGAGAGAAATAGCCTTCTCGCACTCTACTCTGTCATGTCAAGATTTACAAATTACTAGAATAGAACTCAGAATGATTTCTCTTAGAAACATTAGAAAAAAACTCCAGAACAAAAGAAAACCCTTCTTTTTATAGTAGACTTTAACAATAGAACTGCCCTGGAGCATTACAAAAATATATCGGACTTATCAGCTGTAATTAAATCATCCGAATGTCTAAAGGAATTCAACATTAATTAATTTCTTTTGTTAATTTCCCTGTCGACGTTCGAATTACAAACTAGATTCAATTAAAAATTACTTTTATTAATTAAAGAAAACCTTAAGTGGACATCTGCTGTTTTTAGATAAACTTATATAATATTAACTAATTAAACCATTGTCCGTCATTTATTTTAAAGAAATATTTGGAATGACTTTTATTAACTTAAATGAAAATTATTTTACTTTTAACTTGCAACATTTGAATCTATTTACTAAACGAATATTTATTAAATGAATTTTATTTTAAATCAAAATATATTACGACGGTAATATATTTGTAAATAGATTCAAACAAAATAACTTTAACAATTTATAATTTTGATATGTTTTAAAATGCATATCATAGTGTGTGCGCAATTACGACTTATATAACCTACTTTTTAATAAATCAAAATTATGTGAACATATACATAATCTATAATCTTTTATTTATTTGGGAATGACTTATATATATAATATGAGCATTGTACTCATGGTTTAAAATTAGGCGGGATTTTCGGTATATAAGCGTATTGCAGACACACTACAATAGATTGGGGTTCAAACTAAGGTATGAGGTAGGAAATAGGTGAGAAAAGGTGAAACGAAGATCTGCAAAGCAGACCTTACTGTTTCAATATATACAATTTTACAATATACATAAGATAGCATAAATTGACTGCCCTGTCAACTTATAAATAAGTTAGTATGATTAGATATTTTTATGTCTTCAATAATTAAGTTTATGCACAGATAGTATATGGTATAACACATTATTGTTTTGGAACAGAGATAAACTTGTTGCATAAACCAATGATCACAACTATTTATTATGATAGTTTTAAGATTAATAAATCTACAGTTTGAGGATACACTGTATTCATTAACTATTTAAAGAACTGGACTACCATAAATATTGTCAGGCTGTAATATGGGTAATTAATTAAATACTATATGTGCAAATATCTGTGTTACATTATTTATGAATAAATAAATACATGTGAGGTAGGAATATGTCATATGATAAGAATTTTTGTCTATTGCATACTATTGTAAAGGTACTAAGCATATGAATGAGTAGCAGCTACAAAATGGTATCATTCAAGACATGTACAAAAACAAAGCAGATGCTATATGGCAGGAATGTCCATTTATCGGATACCACTCTGCTCTAAGTAAGATAATGACTGCAAGTGACCAGCAATCTCTACCCTATCACAATTATTTATGAATAATTAAAACATATACAAATGAATCTCATATACAAACATGACAGCCTGAAATAGTTACAGAAGGTCACTAATATCAATACACCCAAATTATCCTTCCCCAAAAGTGGAGAATAGTTTGATTAAAATTGTAAACTATTAAAAGATAATAATAATAATAATAAAAAACAATCTTAACTTATTCTATCTATGTAGTCTGTTTTATATTTGCAGGTAGTGAAAATGGTTGGTTTTAAAATATTAAATCTTTAAAAGCATGGCCAGAGATTGTGATAATATAAGGTAATTGCTTTTTATAAAAACTAACTATTTCAAATTTACACTGCCTGAATTGTGCCAGGATTAAAATAGCAATCTCCTATCATACTAATTTATAAACAGATTTACAAAATCCATAATAATAATTAATAATGAATTTTCAGTAGAATAAAAATAAATATTACTAAAAGATATTTTAAAGTTCATATCCATTCTCTTTCATCACTAAGAATTCGAGTATTGGTATACCTTTAATAGATTTGTTCAATTATATAACTATAGTGGAGATAGGTCTTAATCAGACAATATTTGATGGTAGTTTACTTGTTGATTGATGACTGTTTTTTTTTTCCCACAGCAGTAGACACTCAAAGTTTAGGCATGTAATGGACACAATGCTGTTTCTATATTAACTGATGGCTCCTTTCCATACTATCTCAATGGATCTTCAGCCTACAGTCTGCCAGCTGGCAAAAGTAAAGCAGATTGCTGCTTCTCTACTCTTTCACTGTACTTTTCAACTCCATGCACAATAAGTATATTGAAGGCACAATCAAAAACTAATCAGCAGCAATAATGATTCATCAGTAATTATTCATCAACAAGCAATCAAAGTATATTGAGCACAATGATTTAAAACCCCTATTTATAGTTCCTGGAGTCAGCTTATCAGCAAAATCAGATCCATCAACTGTTATTTCAATCCATTGATCTATTATTGGTGGCAGATAATTCTTAAACTTCATTTTGGTTCACTAATTTTTAGTTCAATCATGATATTTAAAATTTTATCTATGAAAGGGATTACCAGACTAAATTACATCAAATACTTATCTCCTTAAGTAATCAATCTGTTTATAAGAATTTTAATTACATTTTCTAAGATAATATCATTTCCACTTTATAATTATAAACTACCTTTACAAATTTTAATAAAAGAAATATCTTGCTTTAAATTACTTTTAAAATAAACTTCTAATTAATCATATCTATCGTATACATTTATCTGATCATATAAATTGCATATATAATTTTTATTTATTAAAATTGTTGAAAATCTTTACTTTTAAAATAAACTTTTCATTTTTAACTTACAGATATGAAACATATACAAATAAAACTTCAATATATATATTAGAAATACATCTATGCTAATTTTAAAATGTCTAGTATATTAGAAATATACCTACTCATGACCCACAGTATTATCATAGTTGAATGTGAGATTAACCTAGTTTTTTGAAATCCTTACATTTTACAGAATTAGACTTTTTCTGTAATGGAATCATAACTGTTGAAATAAAATCTACAGACTATTCTCCTGATCATATATTATATTATATACTATTTTTTTCAAACCTACTTCCTTTATAAATATTAATAATTCAATTAGAATCTCATCAGTTTTCTCTATTTTGCATTTATTGATATCAGTTAAATTTTTCTCATTTCTTCTTTTACTACTGTATAATTTATTTGACCTTTATCTGACTTTTTTTTTTTCAAATAATATTGATAAAGATTTATTCTTTCTATGATGCAAATCATTTACATATATTCTCTTTATTTTTTCAGTACAAATTTTTTCTTCACTAATAATTTACCATTTTTATCTTCAATTGGTACATTATTCCTACAGCCAAATTTTTATTGTTATACATATTAAATCAAATCTGCCTTTTCTTTATATTCCCTCTATCAATTTACATTTTCTTATTAATTATTTTTTCTTAACACTGTCTGTTTCATATTTTAATATTAATCTTCTATATACTGTATATATTTTTTCTTTTTAATAAATAAATATTTTTCTATCTTCTTTCTGACATTTTAATCATCTACTTATTACTAACTAAGCTGTTTTTTTTTCTCCTCTATTTTTTCATAATCTTTTCTTGCAGAAAAGTTTTAAATTTTCTTTTAATTTTTTCCCATTTATTATCTGAATTTATTTTATAAATTAGTCTATTATATTTACACTATTTTTTTTTACTATCTAAGTCTGAATTTTTTTTCTCTTAAATAATTTCATTTCTTTCTCCTAAAGATAATTTCAATTCTACCATTTTTAAGTTGTGATGTAAATCTATATGAGATTTAGGATGAGTACATGTACTCCTAATATTATTTCTAAGTAAATTTTAAACTGAACTCAATCTAACTGAAATCATTTTTGATATCGCATGGAATTTTTCTATTTGTAAATGTTTCTCTTATGCTTTTTAAAGCTTGTCTTCATTATTAACATATTGTTTTCTCTGTGAAAATTTGCCAATATTTCATTTCTCTCATATCTTATGTCAATCTATAGTATAAAAAAATTCTATCAACTATTCACCAATATATGCATAATTTTATATTCCTCTTCAATTATTTTTTCAATTTTTTTACTTTAGCATTATTAAGATTACACATTAGTGTGAATACTTAAAAAACCATAATATTTTTTGGACATGTTTTTCATCTAGTCACTAACAATTTTATTATTCACTGAAAAGCTAATTATAACGTTTGCTTTTATTCTTGATATTAAAATAATATTTACACCATTAAATCATCTTTACCTCCAAAACTTTTCACATCTTATTTATCTTATCTTGTAGAGTTCTATAATATTTAGTGGGTTTTTTCATATTTTCCAAAATGTTTATCATCTTCTTTAGTAATAATTCCATTTACTTATTTTTACAATATTATTAATTATAAAGACTTTGATTGATAGTTATAATAGGATTAATAGACTAAATCTTGAAAATTCATACCTCTAATGGGATAATGTTCTATTTACTTTCTCTAACTATTGCTATTGTATTTTCATGTTCTGCTCCTTAATTATACTCTAATAATATTTTGCATTCATGCCAACATCATTATTTTCAATCATTATTGATCCACTGCAAGATGGTCTCTCCAACTTCAATTCAGTTTCTCTGATTTCTAGTCTTATCCAGCACACTTGCTTATTTCATCTATCCATCTCATTTGTGGTTCTTTTTTTACTTTTTTACAATCTTTTGGAATCCAGTTTAAAATTTCAACTGTTCACCTATTATTATTTCTTCTAGCAAGATGTCCAGTCTGACTCCACGTCAATCTTTTAATTCTTTCAATGATGTCAGTAACACCTGTTTGTTCTCTCACCAATGTATTTAATTTTTAAACTCTTTTTGTTACTCCTAACATACCTTCATTGAGTAATCTGAAAGCTTTGCATTGCTCTTCTGTTAAATGTTCAAGTCTCATATTCATAAGTAAGAACTGGTAAAACATATTCATTAAAACCCTTTTCAAATGCAAAGGCATATTTTCTTTCAATATTAAATTGTTTCTATCAAAACTACTCAAACCAAGATTAATTCTATGATTAATTTCATCCATTAAGTTACCATCTGTAATAATAATCTGACCAAAGTATTTATAATTGTTAACATCTTCTAACTCATCATTATCAATCTTTATTTTTTTCTTTTAAGAAAATCCATTGAATATACTTTAGTCTTTTTAACATTTATCTTTAGTCCTACTTTCTTCCTTTCATCTGATAATTCTTGCAACAATTTCTGAAGTTCTGATTATTTACAATATATATATATACTTTGCAAAATCTAGATGACTTAAATAATCATTTACTTTTAATCCTTTACCTTCTTATTTTAATCCACAAAATACTTCTTGCAAAACTGCTGTAAAAAGTTTTGGAGATATGGAGTCACTCTGTCATATATCCTTTTACAAAATTAATCTTCCTAGTCATCATCATCATCAACCATTATCAATCCACTGCAGGATGAAGGTCTCTCCAAGTTTAATCCATCTTCTCCGATCTTTAGCTTCTCTTTTCCACAACACCCCTGCACATTTTCTTATTTCATCCATCCATCTCACATGTGGTCTCTTTCTGGGTCTTTTACAATCTCTTGGAATCCAGTTTAAAATTTCAATTGTCCATCTATTATCATTTCTTCTAGCAATATGTCCAGCCCAACTCCATTTCAATCTTTTAATTTTTTCAATAAGGTCAGTAACACCTGTTTGTTGTCTTACCCATACATTGCGTTTTCGATCTCTTCTTGTTACTCCCAACATACATCTTTCCATACTCCTTTGAGTGGTCTGAAGTCTCTGTATTGCTCTTCTATTAAGTGTCCAAGTCTCAGATCCATAAGTAAGAACTGGTAAAACACATTTGTTAAAAACCATTCTTTTCAAACACATAGGCATATTTCCTTTTAGTATCAAGTTATTTCTACCAAAAGCATTCCAACCAAGTTTAATTCTATGATTAATTTCCTCCATTATGTTTCCATCTGTATTAATAATCTGACCTAGGTATTTGTAACTGTTAACTTCTTCTAATTCTTCATAATCAATCTTTATTTTCATATTTTGAGCAAATCGATTAAACATTACTTTAGTCTTTTTAACATTTATCTTTAGTCCTACTTTTCTACTTTCATCTGCTAACTCCTGCAACATTTCCTGCAGCTCTGAAGCATTATTTGCAAAAACAACTACATCATCTGCAAAATCTAAATGACTTAAATACTCTCCATTTACTTTCATTCCTTTAGTTTCCCATTTTAATCCACAAAATACTTCTTGCAGCACTGCTGTAAAAGGTTTTGGAGATATGGAGTCACCTTGCCTTACACCTTTCTCAATGTTGATTTTTCCAGTATCATTATGTAATCTAATTGTTGCTGTTGCATTTTTATAAATATTCTTTAAAATATGACAATATCCTGGATCTATACCTTGATGATCCAATGCTTTAATCACTGAAGAAATGTGTATAGAATCGAATGCCTTTTCATAATCTACAAATCCAAAACATAATGACAACTCATATTCATTTGTCCTTTCTATGACTTCTCTCAATACCTGGATATGATCTATTGTACTAAAACCACTTTTAAATCCAGCTTGTTCTCTTGGTTGGTGGAAATCCAAAGTTCTCTGTAGACGAGTTGTAATTATCTTGGTAAAAATTTTATATAAAACTGATAAAAGGCTGACAGGTCTGTAATTTCTAATATCTTCTTTATCACCTTTTTTAAATATTAATATTATTACTGCATTCTTCCAATCTTCCGGTACATCTTTATCATTTAGACATTTGGTATATAACTTTGCTAAAATTGTTTCTATTTCTTCACCTCCTTCTTTTAATATATCAATTATAATTCCATCATTTCCTGGAGCCTTTCCTTTCTTCATACATTTAATTGCATGTCTCACTTCTTCATTTAAAATTCTGGGCAATTCAGAAGATGTAATAGATATAGGAGGTACTTGTTCTTTATTACTATATAATTCTTGATAAAAATCTTCTACCAATTTCATGATGTCATCTCTCTTTTAGTAATAATTCCATCTTTTTTTCTTATTGCAGATATAAATTTCCTACCAATACCAAAATGTTGTTTAACATTCTTGAGACTTTTATTTTCTTCTACAGCTTTCCTTGCTATTTCACAGTTATACTTTCTTATATCATTTTCAACTTTTTTCCGTACCATTTTACAAAATTCGAGATATTCAATTCTTTTTAATACATCATTTTTGTATATCTTCATATTCCTTCTTTTCTTCATAAATTCTCTAGTCTCAGTAGAAATTTTATTAGTCAATTGCTGCTTTTTTCTACCAGCTATCTTTGTTGCAGTTTTTAAAAGTGTATCAGTTATTTTCATATTAATTTCATTCAAATCTGAATCATGTTCAAAATCTCCTAACACTTGAAACCTATTTGTAAGTTCTAATTTAAATTCATTAGAATGTTTCTGAAGATTAGGAACATCAACTGTAAATATTGTTTTTCTCAATAATTTTTGTCTCTCTAGTTTTACATTAACACGTAATTTACACCTTACTAATCGATGATCACTTCCTGTGTTAAATTTATTAAGAACATTAATGTTCTTAATCTTCCTAGTATCATGTAAAATATGAATTTTTTCTACAGTACAGGCTTTTTTTATATCTGCAATCAATATGTAATGTATATGGGTTTGAACTCAGACTTTCACATGACCCTCAACTATCCATGCTATCTCATACTGCTTACACACTTTGTGCTAAACCAGCACTCATCAGATGGTCCAGATTATCATCACACATATATACAATCAATGCTCAGCTTATATTAAGATAGCCAATCTTCATACTTTAATGGACAGGCTGGACAGCTGAAGACTAAGTATCATTGTGTAATGTAATGAATGCTGTTGCATTTTTATCAATATTATTCAGAATATGACAATATCCTGGGTCTATATCTTGATGAGTCAATGTCTTAATCACTGAAAAAAATGCTTAAAGAATTCAATGCCTTTTCGTAATCTACAAATCTAAAGCATAATGGCAACTCATATTCATTGGTCCTATTGTACTAAAACTACTTTTAAATTGAGCTTGTACTTTTAGTTGGATAAAATCCAAAGTTCTCTGTAGACAAGTTGTATTTATCTTAGTAAAAATTTTGTATAGAACTGAAAAAAAGACTGATAGGTCTAGAATATCTAATATCTTCTTTATCACCTTTTTTAAATATTAATATTAATACTGCATTTTTTCAGTTGTCGGGACATCTTTACCATTTAGACACTGGGTATATAACTTTTTTTTTTATTTCTTTACCTGCTTCTTTTAAAATATCAATTATAACTTTATCATTACCTAAAGCTTTTCCTTTCATATATTTAATTGCATGTTTCACTTCTTCATTGAAAATCATGGGCAATTTAGAAAAAATAGTGATTTCATAATTCTTGATAGAACTCTTATATATTTCATGATGTTATCTCTCTTTTTAGTAATAGTTCCATCTTTTTTTTTCTTATCGCAGAAATAAGTTTTCTATCAATATTAAGATGTTGTTTTACACTTGAGACTTTTATTCTCTTCTATAACTTTCCTTGTTAATTCACAATTATATTTTCTTATATCATTATTAACTATTTTCACACCATTTTACAAAATTCTAGATATTCAATCCTTCTTAATGCATCATATTTTATATTTTTATATTCATCCTTTTCTTCATAAATTGCCTTGTCTCTGTAGAAATTTTACTAGTCAATTGTTGCTTTTTTGTACCCGTTATCTTTGTTGCAATTTTTAACAGTGTATCAGTTACCTTCTTATTGCTTTTGTTTAAATTTGAATCATGTTTAAAATCAATTAATATTTTAAAATGATTTTCAAGTTTCTAATCTAAATTCATTGGAATGTTTCTGAAGCTTAGGAATATAAATTGTTAATACTATTTTTCTCAATAATTTTATTTCTCTAGTTTTGCATTAACATATATCTTACATCTCATTATTCAATAATCACTTCTGGTATTGAATTTCATAAAATACATAATGTTTTTAGTTAAAATATAATCCAAATCTACTATATCTTCCTTTATTTGGTTATCTTCCATGCCCATTTCTATTAAGTATTTTCCTCAAGGAAAGAATCTGCAACCACTCAAGTATATATACTCTTTTATTTCTATTACCAGAATCAAACTTATCAACAACACCCATTTTTCAATTGTTTACTAATTCTAGCATTAAAGTCTTCCATGACATCTTTAAAATTTTGTTTGGTTTGATCAAAAGTCTTCTATACATTCATATCATCCTCTATTTCTTCATCAGAATGAAAATGTGTTGATGTGTAAACTGACTTATCTGCATTTGGTATTTTTTATTAAGTTGAATAACTAATCTCACCACTCTTTCAGATACACTATCCATCCATCTTCACAATTTCATTCTTCCACTTTTTTACTTGTAATGGATCATACTCCACTTGTGCTTCCAATATTTATGCCTTAGTTATATAGCACATGTCCACTTATTAAATCAACTGTCTCTTCACCTTTTCTTTTAACTTCATAAAGTCCATCAATATCCCATTAATATTAGACTGTTCTTCCAATTCTTGCAATATTACCTTCATTTGAATGAGATCTTAAACTGTAAGTACTAAATAAAATATCATCATCAAATAGAAGCTTGGGTCTAAACTCAGTAGATTCTTAGCATTCTCCCCACCAGTGCTTTGGCTAATGACTTTACAATCTTCTGGAAATAAGGACCATGATTTAGTTTTGTCTGTCAAGATTGTAAATATATATTATAAAAAAAAACATTTACACAGACATTCACTTACACAGATACTCAATAATAAAAGTCAATTGATATTATATAATAAAAAATAAAATGTTTGATTATTATTCCTGAACTTGTTTCTTTAAAATGTTTAATTTTTTTTTATTAAAAGAATTGAATTTTGACAATATTAACTGAACAAAATTAAATGCATTTATTTAAATAAAATTAAATAATTAGTATGTTAATCATCATCATCATCATCAACCATTATCAATCCACTGCAGGATGAAGGTCTTTCCAAGTTCAATCCATCTTTTCCTATCTTTAGCTTCTCTTCTCCACAACACCCCTGCACACTTTCTTATTTCATCCATCCATCTCACATGTGGTCTTTTTCTGGGTCTTTTACAATCTCTTGGAATCCGGTTTGATTTGTTAATAAATTAATATAATTTATTAACAAATCATTAAATTATTTTTTATTGATTATATATATATGCTTGACTATGAAACAATTTTCATTGCATATACTGCATAAAATTTAATACAGTAATATAATAAAAATTTCCAACATTTTATCTACTGTTTCACAAGTTGTGGTATGAAATAAAAATGACCACATAGATCAATTTAGTATTTTTCTGCTGACATTTTGAAAATAAATATTTACTATAAATCTGGCATTTTAAAACTTTATATTACATATACATCTAAAAATCAATAATGGATATATATATATTAACAATTTGATTTAGCCTTAAAAAAGGAACTATGCTTTAAACATGTTTTCATTGCTCTCAATTTTTTTATAATGAATTTTTAATTTAGAATCGTTTTTTTTTTGTTTTTTGCATTTAAATGTTATTCCCAATTGAGAATCAATATACATTATTTGCATAACATGTGAACAAAATTAATTTGTATATAAAAAGATGTACTATGAGTTTCTTTACTCTTTTAATATGTTAAATTAATTTATTATGAAAATGAATTTTTAGCATGGAATTGCAAAATTTTATATATAATTGAGAATCAGTATGTATAACAGGTATTCACATTAAGACAAATAAATGTGCTTTGACTTCATCTTTTAATAAGTAGTTTAACTTTTTCATTAATTCTTTCTTTATACATTGTTGTTTTTTATTTTAGCAATAAATTACTTTTTTTTAATGTGCTTTTTTCAAACATGTATGACATTACACTAAAATATATATTTGTAAAAAAAAAAAAAAAATTATAGCAATTTGTATATATGCATTTAGAAAATATAATAATAATTTTGAAATAAATAAATTATTTAACATGTTATAAATACAATATATTTTTTACAACTTTACTGCAAAAATAAAAAATTCTGGATAGTTATTTATTACCTGCATACAAATAAAAAGTAATTTGAATTGGTATATTAAATAATACATATAATATTTTAAATAATAATAATAATAATAAAAGAAATATTAGTTACAGATTTAATTTATTTTACAACCTAAAACCACTAATGGCTTTCATTCTGCAACTGTTTATTCATATAATAGTCTTTTCTATGGCATAAATGCAATTTTTTAAAAAAATACTAAAGGTTCCATCTAGTGACTAAAGTATAATAAATTATCCAACATATCTTAGAGAGCAAAGAATGAGATACACTAAAAGATTAATAAATTCTCTAAGAAAAATGTAGTCTATGTATATTTTTGAAATGCCTAAAAGTGTTTGAAAAATAAATCTTTGAATTCATGATTTCAGAAAATCAGTATTTGTATATATAAAAAATATTTAACATTTTATACAAATTTTGATATTTTATTATAAAGCACATATTATTAAAAATTGTTTGTCTACACAAATTAAAATTAAGGATATTTTACACATTTTCTGAGGCATGGGTTTTGCTTAGTTAATTTATATGATTATTTTACAATATTTTCAATTTTTATATATATAAAGTATTACTTCTATATTTTTCAATATTTTGATATGCTATTAGTTTTTACAATTAAACTAAACACACACACACACACACATATATATAAATAGCTGCAGTCTTCCGTAGAATGCCAAACAACTTTTAAACAGTCCAGTCTATTCAATTTCTTTATTTTTTTAATAATAAATTTCTTTTTCATTCTTTCTACCGTTTCATTATTTTTAATTTTATCTTTCAATTTAAATACTTTATTTTCTTGAGATTTCATATTTTTAAAATGTCAAAATCTTTTTGAAAAAAAAAAAAGTCAAACCTTATCATTCTGTTGTTAACAAAAAGTGTAAAAATAAATAAATAAAATAATTTCTAGAGATATTTTTTACCTTTACTTTTCATATATACTAATCTTTATGAGAAAGTATGTTGCTGTTAAAATAAAAAGATAGTAAAATAATATTGTTACTAAGATATCAGCAAAGATGAAGATCATGCTACTTTGAACCAAGCTACTTTCAAAATATAATAATCAAATGATTTATTTCTTATGAGTTCATAAGAAATTTGAGCACCAGAAATGACAGAAATGGATCAAAATCCTGAGCTCCAGATTCTGTCACTCTATCAGTTCATCAAATTCTATCCATAAGACAAAAATTAAACTGTATATTTAAAATAAGTAAAAATGTTAAAAAGTTGTAAAAAAAAAACACCATATAGTTTCAATACTTGTTAAAGAGCTATACACACTATGACAAAGCTCATAATCTGTCTTCACTCACAAACATTTATGTAATCAGGTTACTAGATAGCAATATAAATACTATGAAGATTCCCACAGTTAATTTCTGAATAATTGATTTTCATTCACAAGAGAACTGTTACATTGCATGACTTTATTATTATGCTGTCCAAACAATGACTTGAAATGTTTTGAAAAGCTATCATGTCAAAATAAAATCTGAGATTGAAAAGGTGAGTCATGAAAAATACTTAATGCATTTATTCAGAAAGGTTTTAATTAAATTACTTTAATGAAATAATAATAACAATAATAATAATAATAATAATAATAATAATAATAATAATATCACATGATTACTATCCCTTATACTAACACATTTGTTTATAAACAAAGCAAAACTCTCCATACAGTATCGCCACCCTGTGCCAATCAGAGTAATCAATGAATGCCAGAAGGCTTGTGCATAAAATCCCTATCTAATGCCTACTCATCCAATATCCCCAGACTAGTTTTTGGCTTGTGGCCATCGTCAATGAGGAGCTTTGGATCTGAGAGCACTGCACCTAGATCTTAGGATCTAATGCAATGGTGGTTCCTGGAGGGTTGCATTAGATCCTAAGATCTAGGTGCATCTCAGATCCAAAGCTCCTCATTGATGATGGCCACAAGCCAGAAACTAGTCTGGGGATATTGGATGAGTAGGCATTAGATAGGGATTTTATGCACAAGCCTTCTGGCATTCATTGATTACTCTGATTGGCACAGGGTGGCAATACTGTATGGACAATGGTCTTGGATTAGTTGAAATTAAGTTTTGTCCATTCATAAGATGTAAGTCATTTGAGAGAATATTTAATGAGTCTTTATTTGGCACTAGTTTTTCTAATTCTCAACCACTCAAAATTACATAAAATAGAGAAAAACAGCATACTTATGAGTTGGAGATTGGTTTTTCTTAGATACAATAGATCAGATCTAATATGATTCAAATATCATATAATTCAGTCATAGTGCCAAGTAAAAATTCATTCATCTATAAAAGTGTTAGAAAATATGTCACTAATATCAAATTTCTTTATGGCATCTTCCCAACTATAATCTTTCTCAATAAAAGTCAAAGACTGTCATAATTTGTAATTTATGTGGATTAGATGAAGAAATTTTTTTTTACATATTACTGATTATTGATAGCTTAAGATCAAATTTAGTCCTCCCCAATAATAGTTATGTTATCATTGCTAATACTTATATGGCTATTGAGGTGTAAGATAATTTGCTAAAAGGATTTAAAAATCTCAAGAAAATTAAATTTATAATATGCAGCAAATTATTAATTAATGTATGGAATTCACTACGACCTACACGAACTGTTGATTCTCTACTGCACAAACATCAATTAGAATCTATTTCTATGAAATAGTACATTTAAATATTTATGTTCATGCAAGAAAGGTTCAACAACATACTTCAATGTCTTTACTAAATGGAACATGTTAAGTTCTGATTTTAAATGTAAAGCATATCGTGTTTATTTGTTATGTGGAAATTTATTGTATATAATAAATTAAAATCTTTAAAATAATGTCAAAGCATTTTCACTTAATTAGAATACCCCGTTGCCTAGACACTTTATCTTCTTTTCATAGAGAACATTTAACAAATGTACACATACTTCATAAAAATGAAAACATTGATGAAATTTGAAATATATAAATGATTACAATTTAAATGTTAAAGCAAGTGAATTTAGCAATATATAATTAACTAATTATATGATCAAACAATAAATGTTAAAATGCCAGGAAAACGGTGAATCATAACAAATTGTCTTAGATGCAAATATAAATAAATTATGACAAATTATCTCTGTTTCATATAGCTAAATAAAAAATTAAATTTCATGAGTTGTTAAATTTTAAGCATTTCTTTCTAAAAAATAAAACAATTATCATACATTAAAACATTTAGTACGACTCAGTTTTAAAATGAAATTGTATTCCACACAGACTGATAAGTAATTGGCGGTTTAACTAGGGAAAAAAAGTGTATTTATTTCCATGACAACACTGATGATATCTATACTTATCTGAATACAACAATTAATAATGTAAAACCAGATCACATAAAATCAAAAAGTAATTATAAAAGATAAAGTAGTAGAGAAGCGGGAATGGAAAATACACTGGAAACATAACAAAGTAGGGAAAAAAGATAAATTTACATTTTTTTAATCATCAATATCATAAATAAGTTATATCTTCACACACCTCCTAAAATTAAGACATCATGTTAAATATTTCAAAAATAGTAAGAAAATAATATGGTCAACTTCCAATGTTAATGACATACTGAATTAAATTGATGATCTACTGAAAAAAATTATTCAACAAAAATTTAATAGATGGTTATAATGAAAGAAAACTTCAAACTCATTAGTTTAAAATTATTTTTTTTAATTCTCATAAACACATGATAAATAGGAATATGAACACTTGCAGACAAGAGATATATTTCTCCTTTTGCATGAAAAATGACTAGATTTCAATATAATTTAAATCGTTGAAATTCTTTCCAATTAAAAATCAGTCTAGAAACTATCGAAATACTGTATTAGAAACATTTAGAAAATATTTAAAATGCTTGAAAATGCTCTAAAGTAATATAATCATTCTCTTTGCATTTTAATGCTGGAAGCTAAAATTTACAATATACTTTAAAATTGATATGCTAAAATAATGATAAATTATCATCAATAATGATCAAGCATAATAATCTATCATCCACTTATTTTGGTTACCTACAGGCAGGAAGCGGAACATCCATATTATACTTCATTCAGTACGTAATACTGAAACAGTTTATGCCTACTTAGTCAAATATTTGATTAGCATAGAAAGAAATATTAATTATATATTAATAATGAACAATTATAAAATATAACTGATTCAATTTTCCAATGAGTTTTTGCACTATTGAGAACATATTTATTTACAGCTTCTACAAAAAAATATTTGAAAACCAACAAAAATTTACTAACATTAAATGTGGCTGCATGTTATTGTTATTCAATATATTTTGGGAGAGTCAAAGCTAAAAGGGTTAGAGAAAAAATTCAAATAGTTTAATTAGAATAAGTTTATCAAAAATTTAAACTGAACAAAACATTTATTCATTAAAACCCACTTATAATAAACATTATGACCATTCTGGCTGCAAAAGAAAAAGAAAAGAATAAAATTAAACATCATTTTTATAATTACATATCACATATCTTTTTGGTTGTTCACAAACATTTTGTAATACCGTTTTTAACTTATCACTTTACTTTTTGAAGTCTTAAAAATCTGGTCAAATTGTAGTTTTTTATTTTTTTAAATATTTTCAGCCATATCTTTTGTAATGAAAATAATTATTAGGCCTTAATCATATTAATGAAAGGTAAATGTTCTCCAAGGTACATTTCATGAAAAGCAATACTTTTTACTTGTTCCAATTCACAACCTCTCACATGCCCTTATTATCCTTGCTCAGTATTTATCAATATAAAATTATTATAATTTAATCTAAAAATGCCAATCTTCCTGCAGTCACAATTAATATATTCCCCTCCACCAGATAAATACCTTAATGATTATTACTAATCACTTATTATGCTAGAAATTATAATTTAGTACAGATATACATTTTAAACTTTAATTAAAAGTTAATATATCTATTGTTATCAAGTACAACCACATAGAATAATTAATAAAATTCCATTCTACTTTTTTCTATGTGTAATATTTTAAATATGCTTATAATTATTCATTTTAGCAATAATTTTTAAAGTATTTACCTGAGAGTGGGATAATAGTTGTGATTACAAAAGATTTGAACAGATATCTGTATTCATAAATACTGAGCAAAGATAAAAAGTCATGTTTTGGTATGTGACCTGGATCAAGTGAAGAGTGCTGATTAAACATGAAATGCATCTTTGGGGGCATTTACATTTTAATCATGATTAAAGTTTATGGGATGAAATGGAAATTTATAATAATAATATCTGAATATATATATTTAGATAATAAACTTGACTTTGCATAAAGCTAGATTCTTCACAGATATGTATCACATAATAACCCAAACTTATCAAGACCAGAAATCCTCAATCTATTCCCAAGACAACCTCTATGAATAAAATATAAAAATTACTTTTCTCTGTGATCTAAGATATTAATATAGATGACAATGAGCATTTTGATTGTAACAGATAGAGATTTTTAAATTCAAAAAAGTTTTATAAATCCGATTAAACATGCAAATATAATCTTTTGAAAGCAGACTAAATAAATAGACATTTTTAATACATTCAAGCTACTAGTGTTGAATAGAGGTTGCCTATACAATACATTAAAGATTCCTGATGTCAATAAGCATGGGACATTATCTTCTGGTTAATATCTATAAACTATCTAACTTTATGAAAACTCAAGCTTATTAGCTAGATAATAATTAAATTTAATAAAATTTGAAAGCATTATTGCCTGTTTAATATGTTTTAAACTTCTTTGAATTTAAAAATTTCAATCCTGTTACAGTCAAAATATCAACTATTTTTTATTTTAATATCTTAAGAGATAGATTTCCAACTTTTATTCATGGAAGTTGACTTGGCCATAGATTGAAGAGCCATTGATAAGCATGACTACAAGCATATATGTGAATCATCTACCTTTATGCAAAATTAAGTTTATTATCTAAATAATAATTACATTTAGTGCCATTTAGATGCATTTAAAATCTATTTATTAGTTGTCTGCTTTTGTTATATTTACTTGTTTAATAGTGCTTAATTTACTCTTCGATTTAAAATTTCAGTCTGTTACACTCGAAATGCCAAATCTCTTGCCTATGTAGACCGGAGACAAAGATGGATTTCCACCTTTTATTCACAGAGATTGCCTTGATAAAAGGTTGAAGATTCCTGGTATTGATAAGCATATACTATTAGCAAGTGATCTAAATATATACATACATAAATATACATAAACTTGCAAATAAATATTAGAAAATACAGTAATTACAATTTTTTAAAAAGAACAAAGACTACGAGGATAGTTGAAAGCGCTCCTAAGTGACATTTATATTTTTTGTTCTTTTTAACCAATTTTAATTACTGTATTTTCTAATATATTTATAAGTTTACATATATTATTTTGAAAAAATACAGACATCGATTTGTAGTATTATTGTACATAAATATGCATTTAAGCAAAAGTAGATCTTTTTATCTGTACTACATATATAAAATCTCTATATAAAAAAAGATGGGGAGAGGAAAACTTTCTCACATTAGCTTGCATATCCTTTTATTTTTATTTTATCATTTATCTATTCAATTGAGAAGAATATGTTTTGAATAACTAAAATATTTCACTGAGAATTTGAAAATAGTCATAACTTAAAATTTACATTTACAATATTAAAGCTATTATTTTTTTATTTATATATGTATAAAAAAGCTATCTACATGGATATGAATATCTATATATTTTTTATACTTTTATCTATAAAGATTTGAACCATTTATACTTTATCTATAAAAATTTGAACCCGAAGCTAGGATACTGCTGAAATTAAGATCGTTTCCTGATAGGACTCATTCCGGCCTGCATGGCATTCCCAAGTTTGTGCTTGTACACCTTTGGGTCTTCACCATCCCTATTATCAAAGGAAAGGTTAACCTCCTGGCTGATGGCAACTGAGAAATCGATGGGATGTGTCCGTTTGCCATGGCACCCTTTATTAAGAAATGGGAAGCCCCGCATCAGCTGGACAATTTCTGGTCGATTTCGATGTTGCCCTTACTAGTGAAGACCATTGAGAGCTTAATTAAAGAGGATATCCAAGACATCATCTTAGGACAATTATTCTCCTACCAATTTGTCAAGAGGGGGAGCTGGACTGCCGATGCCGTTGGCTGTTTTCACCTTCTTGTCAATTGTGTTCGCAGAAGAAAAAATGCCCCAGCTGGTTGCAGTTCAAATTTATTTTGCTGGGGCCTTTGATTGTATCAGGATCGACATGTTACTTAGTATGCTGGAAGAACTCCAAGAGCCTTTGCCATATCTCCAGATGATAGAAAATCTTCACAATTGGGAGATGTTGCTCTCTCTGGATGGCTGAGTAGTCCCAGTATTTTGGCCCTGCATCTCCATTCCACAGGGCTCACCACTAAATGCATTCCTCTTCCAGCCTATGTGAATCCATTACTGCTAAGCATTGAGGCTGTCTTTTCCTGCGATATCCATCCCTATGCTGAGGGAGAGCATTTGGCATATCTCATATAAATGATGTGGTGGTGTTCCTCTCATCTCAGGATGAGCTCACTGAGTTTGAGGAACTCCTAGACCATTTTGCTCACAAATTTAGTCTCCAAGTAAACAGAAGGAAATCAGCCATGTGATCTATTCTATCAGGCAAGCAAATCCCAGGTGGGTTTGAAGCCCTTCCCCTCAGAAATTTCTAAGCTTCCCCCCATATACTATGAGGAGGCAACTCGAAGCTTTATTATCTAAGATCACATTAATCATAACATCACTAGCTAAGGTCTATCTGCCCTTGCTGGGGAAGGTTGCCCTACTGAAGGCTATAGTATTACCCAAAATAACATACTATCTGGAAGGATTTCCCCCCATAGATAGGTTTACCCAAAAGATTGAAACCTTATGCAGAAAGTTCTGTTGGGGAGGCAGGGCTCCTGTCATCAGCCTCAACCTATTACAAAAATATAAGCTTCTTAATGGCCTTGGTCTTCATTCACTGAAAATGCCTGCAACAAACTCATAACATGCTATTCAACATTTTTTATGGATAATACAAGTTACTGTGATCACTCAAAACTTCCGGTCATCAAGTTCCCTTTTTCAGTGGAAATTATCATATTGGGAAGTTTATTAAAAAATCAACAAATTGTGGGCTCAGCTTGATGAATTTTTTCCTGGGAAAACTAAATCCATTAATATACTCCCTATAGGAAATCTCGATTTTCCAAATTAACAAAAATTCGAGCCGAGCCCAAAATTTGTTGATTTTTTAATGTCATCCTAGGAGCTCTCCCTACAGGGGCCTTTCTCCACTACCAAAGGGTTACAACATTAACCCCCTTTGCCCTCTATGCAATAAAGAGGAGGAGTCCATTGACCACATTCTGAATCAATGTGGTTCATGGACTTACCTCTGGAATCTTACATTAGACCACATAGATGGCAACGATCCTGCTAACATTTCTCTTAATGCTGCAATTAAAAAGGGTCAATTTGGAAAAATAAGACTTGCCACTTTCATTAACTTCTCAATTTGGGCTGCCAGATGTAGTATATTTAATCATGGCTATGATGACTCAATAGTTAATCGATTTTTTCAAGTATCGTGTCTACAAGATAAAAGATGAGGATAAATGAGCTTGTCCACCTTGGTTGGCTGACCAGACCTGGAGCCAGATGAGGCTATAGACTTGACTCATGCTGTTCCATGACCTAAAACCTCAACCTTCTCCCATCTTCTGAATGAATAATGTATCCCATCTTTCACCTACTAATGATTTAAACTGTAACTATTTAGATCTTTCATGTACCCTATGTATTTATTACATATATTTTGCATTGGTTCTAAGCTTTATAATTAATTTACTTAGTATCCTAATTAACGATTCCTAATAATTCCCTTTTATATATCAACTTTTAAATATTGTCATGGTCCTTGTTTGCCTTTAAGGCAAGCAAGTCATTAATCAATGGAATTTGGAAACCTTATATATAGGTTTGACTTCTTCTGTATTCCTAGTAGATGATGTATATGATGCACTGCCTGACCTTTTATTTTGGTTTTCTCTTTATACTTGCATTAATTTACCTATCATAATTTTTATGTAACTCTTGAGACTATGTTATTGAATTAATGTATTACTTCATTATCTTCTTTTAAAACTTTGTTTTGTCTTATAAAAATTCATCAACTTTGTATATAGATTTTACAACCTTTATATTTCAAGCATATTATACATATGATGTAGTGTATTCATTGAGACTTTATTATTCACCTAATTTTATGCTGTCATTGATTTCTCTTGTATCTACTCTAAACTGTGAATAAGGTTTTGATTTTTGAAAGTAAAGATTTAAATCTGATATGTGGCTAAAATATATACTACAACTAATATAAATAAAACCACTTTTGTTTCTAAAAATTTATATATTATTATATTAAAGCAATTGATTATTTTTATAAAATAATATTTATTTTAACTTAATAGAATATATTATTAATCAAAACTTTATAAAAAATACATTTATCAAATATTTATTATTAAAGAAAAATATTTTTTTATAAATGCAAATAGTTGATTATATGAAATTATTTGCTAGATATTGAAATAGTCAGATCTATCTATCATACCCCAGATCCGTATATATCAGGTTAAATTTAAACTTTATTATAATGATCATGTGTGTGCGTACATTATAGCGTACCTTGTTCAACACATATATATGTAAAATAAATCCGTGTATATGCATGTTTGTATTATTTATTAAATAAATATAAACCTTGCTGTGTGTGTGTAACAAAAACCTACATATATCCAGAAGATAAATAGTGCTATAGATTTAAAATGCTGTGTGTGTATAACAAAAACCTACATATATGCAGAAGATAAATAGTGGTATAGATTTAAAAGCATTATAAACTTTGTTTTATTTTAAATCTTGTTGTAAAGTTAATATAGAAATTATATTATAAAGATAAATTTCAGTTACACATGTTACACATAAGGTAAGATATTTACGAGTTTTAAATCTGCTTTTAATATAAAAAAAAACCAGATGTGATTAAAAATAATCCATTTACTTGGTCTTGACCTAATTAGAGGTTAGAAGCAATATAATTTTAAATTAGAATCTGATTAATTAACTTTGATCAAGATCGAAGGAAGCAATTTTAAAAGGGAAGAGAAATCGATAACTCAGCAGGAATCCCTCGCTTTACTAAAAAAAAAAATATGGCAAACAGATGGGGGAAACAAAACTTGGTTAAGAAGTTGGGAGGTTGAAAGAAAGGAGGAGAAGAGTATATAAACTCTTTTCAGCCATGTTGAAGACAGCTAATTCTACTACTGCTACTGACTGTAATTCTAAAGCATTCTGAGCTGAAAATTTAAAGTTTAGTTTTGACAAGTGTACTAAAATTTCATAATGAAATTTTGTGAGTAATAGGGCAATAGATTTGCTATCTATCTCCCAAAGGCTGATCTACAAGATGCTAGCCCAGTTGCTGAGGAAATAAAGGTGTGAACTGACATCGAGTGACCACGCAAGCAGCCATACAAGTTATATCGGTAACCTATTCTGCAGATCTTAAAATATTTAAATTAAACCTAAATTCTTAAAGCAGCTAACTTAATGTAAGTGGCTACTTTATTAAACTAATTTAGTTAATTCTCCAAATGTTAAGTTATAAAACTAAAAATAAATGTAATTTTGTTTTATCTTTTAATTTGTAAGTCTTGCCTAATTTAACTTTAACTATGAGAAATTAAAGCCAAATTCTAATTTTCACTTATGTGAATAAATAATTTATTAGTTATTATTTTTCTTTCTTAAATTAAGTCTATGCCTATATTAGTTGAATTATGTATTTGTTTATGCTATGTTTTATCCAGAATGGAGTTTTCCCATAATTGTTTAATTCTTCATTTATTAATGCACATATTAAACTCCCTTCTGAAAAGAGTAAATATAAAATTTATTCTATATGTGTAATTAAGCTATTACAAATGCTTAAAAATAGATTTGCTTTAAATAAACTATTTTGTTATTATTTAGCAGACGTGATAAAATACAGCATAGTATTAATATTTAATCTTTTAATTTTCCCCAAATATGCTGTAGCCCTCCTTAACTTTATATAAATACCTATATAGATAGTGTAACAGACTATATTTATTATATACCTTTAGTAGCATAATTATAGATATTATTTTATGAACTGGCTTATGGTGGTTTCATGGAATAAAACTAATGATTTGTATTTTAATTTTAGTTATGCAATGATGTAGTCAGTGGGGTGAATGTGTTCTTAGGAAGCAAATACATGCCTTTACTCCTTGCTGTTACTTTATATATTAAATGGGCTTGGTTTATAGTCAACCCATTTCATTAGTTTGGACAGCTCTCTTTTTAAAATGGGCTTTGGTTTTAAGGGCCACTCCATTATCTTTATTTAGGACTGGAGCACAAGAATCCAGATATCTTGTAAGCTGTTCCAATCACCTGGACTAAATATCTCTTATTCACAGCAAGTAGTATGGTCCAAGGGAACCAATTACCCAGTAATGAATCCCATGATCAAGCATGCATTCAAGATGCACAGATTCAGATTATATATTTGTATAAACATCATAGTATCTGAAATCATACTACTAACCACCAGGTTATTCCCTCCATAATATTTCAGCATTGATCTGAACTCAAATCTAGTTTCGTAAGTTTATTATCTGTATAGAAATGTGTAGCTTGTTAAATGATAATATTAGTTATAACTCATAAAAATCATCTCTGCAAACTAACTAATGCAAATCTAATACTCTATGACATAGCAAAATTAAGGCATAGTTAATCATGGATTAAAAGTGAATAAACATCCAAAATTGTAATAAACACACATTGAACAGCTTGTAACCCATAACATCATCTTCACCTGCGAGTGGGATAATTTCACATATTGCATTTAAGATAACATCATCCTCACCTGTGAGTGAGATAATTTCATGTATTGCATTTAACATTGTTTTATTTTCTTAAATTTGGCTTATATTAAATTTTATTTAAATATAATTATGCTTAGTGTCTCATTTTTTGTTCATTAATCAACTATTAATTATTCATTATTATTTAAGAATCATAACCAAATTTATTGATATCCATTCATTGAGTCATACCTCTATATAGCTATACGTTATGATTATGCTAGTTTGATAAAATTTTAGTCTCATGTTCCACCATTGTGCTATTGCCGGCATGCAAATTTAAAAAATATGAATGTAACCTCACATATGTCATCTGTAAGGTGGTAAATCTCTGAACATTGGTAAAGTAACTGGGGTGAGATTGGATTTGAGGTATAACAACTCACTTCGATCAGCCTTGGGATAATTTACTAAAACTCTGGATTTTTTTTGTGCGGATGTACAAATATGACTGTTACAATATAGATGTAATGCTTAATTATTTCATGAATATTTATTATTATTTTGTGATATTATAAATGATTATACATTAAGAGAATCCAAGCTCACCTTGTCAACATTACACATGCAGATAACAGCTCATATTTTGTTAATTCATTTAAATAACAAAAGCATCAAAGTTTTATAAAGTAGTTCTAAAAACTGATATTAAATAATAAATTGCATTAAGAAGATAATGATTGATGATGATAAAAGATTAACATTTGAACATAGTCTACAGCCTAGTAATTCTAAGCCTCAGTGCAAAAAATATAAACTGTACATAATCTATTGATTGTCTATATTTAGATTTTTTTCCAAATAAATTGCAAATAATTTTACTGGGGGAAGCAGTTTTCAAATTACTGTTTTCTCTCAGCTCAGCTGAACTTAGATTTGATTAACATGTGTACATTATTCTTTGTTTTTAAAACGTCAAGTCTAATATTTCATTACATATGCGCTAACAGGTTCTCCTAGAAAACAATTATTCTTATAATCATTTTGTCTAGTAAGTTGGTTAACTTTACCATATGTTTTTTTTTTTTTTTGAAACTTAGAAGGAAACAAAAAAAAAAGTCTACAAGTAAAAACTTTTATGATGCTAAAAGAAAAATATAGCAAATAGTTTAATTACAATTTGAATTTTCTTTGAAAAACAAAAAAGATTTATGTTTATATATTTGTTTGTATGTGCTATTAAATGTTAATTGTCACTGTTACAAAAATACCTGTATTATATAAATTAGCAAGTGTTGAGTGATAAGTTCATTTTAATGCATGGTACAATTAAATCCAAAAGAGAAAAAAAAAGTTAGTCTGCTGATTTAAATGGGACTATTAATCCATAAAACAAGTTTTAAAAAACAGTAAAATTTCCCAAAGTGAAATCTAGACCGAGTTTCATTTTCTCTCTTCTAACATTTAATTATAAATAGAATGTGTCTATTCGCTTTATTGTCTTCTGTTTCTTTACCTTTATCATCCAAGATGGTTTTGTTTGGTGAGTTAATCCATCCAAGAACCATTATTTTTAATTTGCCATTTAAAGTAAATATTTATGAAAAAATAGGGACTGTTTACAAAATATATAGTTACAGATGCACAGTATTTAACAAATGATAAAATACACAATACTGCATCCACTAATTACTGTTATACATTACGGTTGTTTTATATAACTTGGGAATGCAAAATATTATATATTTTAAACAAAAGAATGCTAATAAATTAATCGTTGAAAATAAATGTTTCGATTAAACATAGTTTTTTTTCGTTTTTTTTCATGTGTCAAAGCATCGGCCGGGAAGCGAACCCGTGATAACTGCTTGTAAGGCTGCTATGCTGATCACACGGCCACCAACGCTTGACCAATTAAAACGTAGTTTAAATAAACATCATCATCATCATCAACCATTTTCAATCCACTGCAGAATGAAGTCTCTCCAAGTTCAATCCATCTCCGATCTTTAGCTTCTCTTCTCCACTTTACCCCTGCACACTTTCTTATTTCATCCATTCATCTCACAGGTGGTCTCTTTCTGGGTCTTTTACAAACGCTTGGAATCCAATTTAAGATTTCAATTGTACATCTATTATTACCTCTTCTAGCAATATGTTCAGCCCAACTCCACTTCAGTCTTTAATTTTATCAATAAGGTCAGTAACATCTGTTTGTTCTCTTTCCCATATATTGCGTTTTCAATCTTTTCTTGTTACTCCCAACATGCATCTCTCCATATTTCTTTGAGTGGTCTGATGTCTCTGCATTGCTCTTCTATTAAATGTCCAAGTCTCAAATCCATAAATAAGAACTGGTAAAACACATTTATTAAAAACCTTTCTTTTCAAACCCATAGGCATATTTCCTTTTAGTATCAAGTTATTTCTACCAAAAGCATTCCAACCAAGTTTAATTCTATGATTAATTTTCATCCATTATGTTTCCATCTGTATTAATAATCTGACCAAGGTATTTGTAGCTATTAACTTCTTCTAACTCATCATAATCAATCTTTTATTTTCATATTTTGAGAAAATCCATTAGTCCTACTTTCATCTGATAAATCCTGCAACATTTTCTGCAGCTCTAAAGAATTATTTGCAAAAACAACTACATTATCTTGTAAAATCTAAATGACTTAAATAATCTCCATTTACTTTCACTTCTTTAGCTTCCCATTTTAATCCACAAAATACTTCTTGCAGCCTACTGTAAAAAGTTTTGGAGATATGGGATCACCCTTCTCAATGTTGACTTTCCCAGTATCATTATGTAATTTAATTGTTGCTGTTGCATTTTTATAAATATTCATTAAAATATGACAATAACCTGCATCTATACCTTGATGATCCAATGCTTTAATCACTGAAGACATGTTTATAAAATCGAATGCCTTTTCAAAATTTACAAATCCAAGACATAATGGCAACTCATATTCATTTGTCCTTTCTATAACTTCTCTCAATACTTGGATATGATCTACTGTACTAAAACCACTTTTAAATCCAGCTTGTTCTCTTGTTTGGTGGAAATCCAATGTTCTCTATAGACGAGTTGTAATTATCTTGGCAAAAATTTTGTATAAAACTGATAAAAGGCTGATAGGTCTGTAATTTCTAATATCATCTTTATCACCTTTTTTAAATATTAATGTTAATACTGCATTCTTCCAATCATCTGGTACATCTTTATCATTTAGGTATATAAATATGCTAAAAAAAAATTATATTTCTTCACCTGCTTCTTTTAATATATCTATTATAATTCCATCATTACCTGGAGCCTTTCCTTTCTTCATACCTTTAATTCCAAGTCTCACTGCTTCATTTAAAATTCTGGGCAATTTGGAAGATATAACAGATATAGGAGGTACTTGTTCTTTATTACTATATAATTCTTGATAAAAGTCTTCCACCCATTTCATGATGTCATCTCTCTTTTTAGTAATAATTCCATCTTTTTTTCTTATTGCGGATATAAATTTTTTACCAATACCAAAATGTTGTTTTACACTCTTGAGACTTTTATTCTCTTCTACACCTTTCCTTGCTAGTTCACAGTTATACTTCCTTATATCATTTTCAACTCTTTCACACCATTTTACAAAATTCGAGATATTCAATCCTTTTTAATGCATCATTTTTGTATATCTTCATATTCCTTCTTTTCTTCAAAAATTCTCTAGTCTCAGTAGAAATTTTATTGGTCAATTGCTGCTTTTTTCTATCAGCTATTTTTTGTTGCAGTTTTTAAAAGTGTATCAGTTATTTTCACATTAATTTCATTCAAATCTGAATCATGTTCAAAATCTACTCATACTTGAAACCGATTTGTAAGTTCTAATTTAAATTCATTAGAATGCTTCTGAAGATTAGGAATATCAACTGTAAATATTGTTTTTCTTAATAATCTTTGTCTCTCCAGTTTTGCATTAATACCTATCTACTCTCTAGTTTTGCATTAACACGTATCTTACATTTTACTAATTGATGATCACTTCCTGTGTTAAATTTATTAAGAACATTACAATCTTGAAATCTATATTTCCTGTTAGTCAAAATATAATCCAATTCTGCTGTACCTTCATTTGGATGCTTCCATATCCATTTTCTTTTAACATTTTTCTCAAAAAAAGAATTCATAATATAGTTTTTCTTTTTCTGCAAACTCCACAAGTCTATGTCCTTTCTCATTTCTATTATCATACCCAAAATTACCTACAGCACTTTCATCTTTCATTTGTTTACCAAGTCTAGCATTAAAGTTTTCCATAACAATTTTAAAATGTTGTTTACTCTCAAAAGCTTTTTGTACATTCATATAAAAATCTTCTACTACTTCATCACATAGATGCATCTATACAATATATTAATTAATGAAACCGAGCTTATAAATTATCTTAAATGAATATCTAAAAGATTAATTAATATTATAGACCTTAAAAACTTACCATAACATGGAAATAAATTCATAAAAGAGTAATTAATTGTATAATTAAAAAGCTAATGAATTTTGTGTTGTGATAATAAACTAAATAATACTGAACTGATTAAAGCCGAAAAATTTATTCCGGAAAAGATGAGAGAAAGAGATGATATAAAAAGGTCTGCTTGCTTTTTCTGTGGTAGCTGCTACTGTTAGTGGGTTCATGAGCTGAAGAGCAGTGAAAATCATCATCAGAGGACTTCATTCCCAAGATTTTGGCTCCTATAGGTCACTAACAGACTGTCTGTCTTATTATTATTTTGAAATGCTTCAAGAGGCTCATCGATAGTTATATTATAAATGCTATAGACAGTAGTGAAGCTAAAGTTAATTAATAGCTTTTCCTTAATTATATAAACAGTATTCGCTATTCAATAATTAACCAGTGAGTTAAGCTCACTCAAATGCAGACTTTATATTAGTGTTAAAGATCAGTATAGTAATTATTTTTCCAAATTGTTAATAAATTACTATTGCTAAATATATGTGCTGTTATTCTGACAAAGTTTTATTGAATATTTATTTGCTGGTCACCCAGTCATAGTTGAGGAGACAACAAATTATTGGGCAGTTGCATTGAACCTGTGAATAGGGAATAAGTTAAAAAGCCAAATTATTGACAGTTACTGTTGTTTGAATCTAGAGAAATACAAAAGAATTTAAACTATTAGTAAGCTTCTGGCATTTTGGTTTTTGAACTTAGAAAGAAAAGTACAGAATTGTAGTAATTAAAGTTAGTCAAAGCCTACGAGTGCTTTTGGGCAAAATAGTATACCTGAATTCAAGGTTAGCAACATTTCTGAATGGCCATTGTATATTATGAAGTTACAAAACTTCCTTATCTTGAATGGCATTAAAGATAATAAAAGGAAAGTAGCTACACTCATGTGTTTTGTGGGTATTAAAGTAATAGAAGTTGCAAATAGATTGTTTGAGATACCTATTACTGAGAAATTAAAGTAGAGTATCCAATAGAGAAATTGAGCGATCATTTCAGCCTTCGCCCATTACGGCACATAGCTGATCTAACCTTGTGAAGAAGAACACAGCTAGAGGGTGAGAAAATTAATGAGTATAATACAGTTCTTAGGGAATTGACCCAAGGTTGTGATCATGGCAAGTTCATGCATGAAAAACTCATGAACCAGTTACTATGGGGAATGTCTGATGATAGGCTCAGACAGCAATCTGAGATTGCATAGGAGATGGCCATTAAGAAAGGCATAGCACATGAATTAATGCTTGAACAGGGTCAAGTTTTTAGCACACATAGGGATGAAAACTTTAAAATGAGTGTTTTAAAACAGAACAGGAAAAGTCTGTGTCAGAGAAAGCTGAAAAAAGTAAGAATGCTAGAGTAACATGTTCTTGTTGCGGTAAAAGAGGCCACATATTAAAAGAATGTAGGTGACATAAAGAGTCATATTTAAAATGTGGAAAAAATGGGCATTTAGCTCGTATTTGCAGAAGTAAATTACTTATGCAAAGAAATTGGGGAGGTTACTATATGATCAAAAACATGGGCACCCAAGTTGTAAATGAGTTTATGATGAAGCTGAGACTTTGCATAAACGAACTGTTAATGGAGATAGATAGTGCATCAGGTATTTCTCAGATGTCACTATCAGACTGGCTGTCACTGTCATCAGCCAATGATGAAAGTAAAATAGAGAAAACAAACATTAGTGTGTGTGATGTAAATGGGAATGCACTTCAACTGATAGGCCTTGCGACAGTGCCAATTAACCACTGCAGTAAAAAAAAGAAAATCTACTCTTGTACATAATCAATGGGAAGATCAGTCCCATAGTTGGGAGAGAGTTGTTCCACAAACTGTGTATACAAATTAATATTATTAAAAAAATCTCTCTGGAATAAGAAATGACCTACAAATACCTTGACTTGTTTAATGAAGAATTGGGATTGATTAATACAAACCCAGTGGAGATAAAATTGCTTAAAAACGTGTGTGACCAGTCATATGTAAACCACAGAAAATCCCATTTGATCAAAAAGAGAAAGTGGTGGAAAACTAAAGTCAATGATTGTTAAAGACGTATTAATGAAATGAAGTTGCTGAAAAATGTGTGACCGGTCATATGTAATCCACAGAAAATCCCATTTTCTCAAAAGGAGAAAGTGGCGGAAAAACTAGTCATTGGTTGCTAAGGGCATATTAACCCCAATTGAAACATCAGATTGGGCCATGTCTATAGAAATGATAACCAAGCCAAATGGAAAAATTAGACTACATAACTGTAAATAAATATCTGAACAGGGGAGCATACCCAGTTCCTAATGTGAAGGAAGTACTAGCTAGTCTTCAAGATGTCTCACATTTCACAAAATTTGATTTCAATTCTGCATTTCACCACATACATGTGGCAGACAAATCAGCAGTAATTTTAATGTTGACAACACCGATGGAATTATTTAAATGTAATCATATACCGTTTGGCATATCAACAGCTCTTCACATTTTTCCAAGCGAAAATTGACACATTGCTTCAGCATCTGGGATGGATATTCCATATTTTGATGATATATACATCACAGCTAACTCAGAAGAGATGCTGCATAAATTCACCCTATGCAAAAAATTAAACAAAATGGGAGTAAAATTAAATGCTCAAAAAAGCGTATGGCATGCAGAAGAATTGGTTTTTCTCTGCCACATAATTTCCAATAGGGGAAAGAAACAGGCACCTAAGAAAGTTAGAGCAGTGAAAAACATAATGAAGTATAAAAATGTTAAACAACTGTAGGCATATTTAGGATAATAAATTTTTTTCAAGCCTTTTTAGAGAATAAAACACACATAGCAAAACCATTGTACGACTTATTGAGAAAAGATCAAAAATGGCAATGGTTGGAAATTCACAATGAAACATTTAACAAAACTAAAGACCAATTATCATCTGACAAATTGTTAATACACTTCAATATTAATTTGGAACTGCATTTAACCATGGATGCATCAGATTGCCGAGGGTGAGGATGGTTCTTCTCATCCATGTTATAAAAGGGAATGGCCTACTGCATACGCATCACTTATGCTCTCAAAAACAGAAAGGAATTAGTCAGATTGATAAAGAAGCTTTAGCTATTATCTTCACTCTGAAAAAATTTCATCAATACATTTTTGGCAGATTGGTTCAAATAATAACTGATCAAAAGCAATTTCTAGGGATTCTGGGATATAAAAAATTAGTATCAGAACATTTAAGCCCATGCATAATGTGCTGGAGAAACATCTTGCCATCTTGTGATTACAAACTGGAATATAAGAAGAACAAATAAATTTTATATGCAAACGCTTTGTCCCAAATCCTAGATCAAGAAGAAACCAAGCAGAATGAAGATGGAAATAAACTACATTGATGTGCTGTAATCAGAAATCCTAAACAGTAAAAAAGTAGCGAGCTGGACAAAAGATGACAAAGGCTACTAACAGCTTGTGGAATAGATAAATAATGGATGACTGAAATTGAAGCTGCACTATGTCATCACAGGGTTCTGGACAAACTGTGACAAATTATCTACATGTTGTGATACCAACCGAAGATAGTTAAGTTTTAAAGCTTTTACATGAAGGTCATCCTGGAGTTAGGCGAGCCAAAGCATTAGCTCATATCTACATCTGGTGGCCAAAAATAACAGACATTGAGCAGTACATCAAAAAATGCATGTCCTGTCAATTAGAAATTAATATGAATGCAAAACAACATGATCAGTGGCCAAAAGCAACAGCAGCCTGATCATACTCATAGATGCATACTCCAAATAGGTGGAGTATCATATTGTAAAAGATATAAGTACAAAAGAAATGATTGAAAATTTAAATGCTGTCTTTTCTTGCTATGGTCTACCTGAAACCATCGTGTCTGACAATAGTGCTGGATTCACCATACAAAAAATGGAAATCAATTTTATTGACAATGGCATCAAACACATACATGTACTACCATATCACCCAGAGTCAAATGGCCTTACTGAAAAAGTTGTACATATAATTAAAAAGGCCCTCAAGATGTCAAATAATGTAAGCATGCAGCAAACAATATATGTTATGCTGCATCAACACCCCATCAACAGCTACAGGGAATTCTCCAGCAGAACTGCTGAAGGAAAGGAAACTGAAAATTAAATTATCATTTTTTCATCCAAGTATGTCTGATAAAATAGAGTGAGAAAAATGAAAAAATACAAACAATGGACCAGAAAAGAGACAGTATATACATGATAGGCTACAGAGTTTGGGTTTGAGATATAATTTAGAAGAAATGTTTTAAAGGAGTAATTGCAAAAATGTTATCAAAAACAATAGCAATTATCCAAGTAAAGGTTGGAACATACAAAAGACGTGTAAATCATATTCATCAGCGATTCAAAGAACACCATGGATCAAGGATAAAGAGGAAAAACCAGAAAGCTGTGACAGAACCCAGAACAATGGAACAGGAACTAGAATCAACACCAAATCAGAAATGGATTAACAAATAGATAGCCCAGACCCAGATATGAAGACCAGACAGATTCAATGACTATATGTACGCATAAACATTTTCTGGAGTAAAGGGAGAAGTGAAAAATAGCAAATATTTTAAATGTAAGAATGCTGATAAATAAATTGTTGAAAAGAAATGTTTCAATTGAATGTAGTTTAAATAAACATAGACGCATCTATATATTAATTAATGGAACCGAGCTTATAAATTACCTTATATGAAAATGAATTCCTAAAAGATTAATTAATATTATAGACCTTAAAAACTTACTATACAAGGAAATAAATTCCTAAGAGAGTAATTACTTGTATAATTAAAAAGCTAAGGAATTCTGTGGTATAATAACAAATTAAATAATACGAACTGATTAACGCCAAAGAATTTACTCCAGAAAATATAAAAGAAACAAAAGAAGAGATGATATAAAAAGCTAGATAAAAAGAACTACTGGCTTTTTTTGTAGTAGCTGCTACTGTTAGTATATCCGTGAGTTGAAGAGCAGTGAAGATCACCATCGGAGGACTTCATTTCCAAGATCTTGGCTCCTGTAGGCCATTAAGCTGACTAATGCTTTTAAAAGACCATCTCGTCTTATTATTATTTTGAAACACCTCAAGAGGCTCATCAAGGGTTGTATTATAAAGCCTATAGATGGTAGTGAAGATAAAGTTAATTAGTAGCTTTTCCTTAATTGTATAAACAGTATTCGCTATTCAATAATTAACCAGTGAATTAAGCCCGTTCAAATGCAGACTTTAGTATTAAAGATCAGTATTGTAATTATTTTTCCAAATTGTTACTAAATTATTATTGCTAAATATAAGTGCTGTTATTCCTGTTGAAAATTATTTGTATATTTGTTTGCTGGCCACCCGGTCATAGTTGGGGACCCAACAGGGAATATTAAACTTCTATGAATAAATGCATTACTTTGGAAATAATAATATCTGATGTGTGAATAAAATCATTTTCTTATCAATAATAAAATCAATCAAAACATTTATGAATAAGAATTCCTAAAGAAATGCATTAACAAACATCAAATGAAAATTATATATGTTTCGAATTAAATATAAATAAAATTATTTCTAATTTTGTAAATATGAAATTTAAGAAAATAAATAAATATATTGAGATAAAGTTTGTTTAAAATAAAATTTCACATTTATTTCTTCTAATATTCTATTAATGTTAACATGCAACGTACATGTTTCAAGAACTTTTTTGTGAAAGAATACGCACAACAATTCGATAGATGAATTTTAAGCATATTATAGGGACTAATTATAAGATTATTTAATTAATATAAAAATATTACAGCACAATATTTGATAACTTTAAATAGACTGACACTTTATTGATAAAAAGAGTATATATGCAATCTAATAGCAACAATATTGCGACAAAGACATTAAATGAAAACTATTATTGTGAGATACCATTGTATATTAAACATTGTTTGTTTACTTGAATAACATGTATATCCAATGCAGTCACTATATCTGCTATATTTGTCCCTTTTATATACATTATATGTATTATTTACTGAACTGCATGTGTACAATATTTTTTGATATCCACATGCATATAAGGCAGATGCTTTTTTATGTGTAAAGAATGCATACAGAAAAAAAAACCCATGAAAATGAAATTACTAATAAATAATAAAATGAAAAGCACATTTACATACAGTAAATAATTACTGAGTATTCACTCATTCAAATTCATTAAAAAATATATAATTTACTGTACCATATCTTTATTTTTTTATATGAAATGAACACCAAAACATCAGACTTTCATGGCAATTAAATATCCTCTGGACAATACCTTTTTCTTTAATATTATTTTTTTCATATATGGAAATAAAATAACAATCTCATTATAAAGATTACAGCTCTCTAGTTGTTTTAGGTTCATAATTCCACATCAACACCAGAATCTATGGAATCACTCTTACTTACTATGATTCTTGGATAAACTCTTCAATCTTTAAACTTTCTGACACAATATAAGAATATTTGACAATTTTTTTCCTGTAACTTCTGATTTAATAAGTTTCATTTTATTGCTTAAGAAAAATACTTTATTAACTTTCTTAACTTTCATTAAACTTTTAACTTTATGCTTATGAATATTTTATTATATGAAATACAGTATAACTTCATATTTAGAAAAAATAATAAAATGAAGAATAACATATATGTGCTTTCAATATAAACCAAAGAAATGTTATTATTTACAATGACTAAAGAAAGAAAAATGACTGCTGCCATATTGTAATAAAAATTTAATTAATAAATTTTAATGTTTTTTTTAATGATTGTGTATAATACTTTGAAATGAATAAATGATTGTTATCATATTGTATAATTTATTAAATTTATTAATTTTAAATTTTTTTATATGTTTGTAAACTTTGAGGGGGTTAGCTATAATTGGATTAGTGTATATTGATAAGCACATATCATGGTTTCATTGTAAATATATATATATATCACTAAACCCATACTGATATAAACCTATAGAATATGATATAATAAAGTTTTCATTTATTATTCCTAAAAAAAAAAAAGAGTGTTGCCATAACAAAAGATCGTTGATATTGTACGAGTTAACATTTATTGTTTATTAAATCATTTGATATATTCTGTACTAACTTGGTATATTGGACATCATATTTTTAAAAACATATAGCACAGAAATGAATATATATATCAATGTACCTTATATATATAGAATCAACAAGATGTAATGTGTTCAAGAATAAAAACAATCAAACTGTAATTATTTACAGAATTAGTATCAAAACTGAGTAACACTGAATTGTCTAAAATCAGTTTCATACATTCATTATATACATAGGTACTTCATGAGAAAAGATTACAGGACAGCATGTTAGGAAGAGAGAAAGATATCAATGAAATAAATTATTTAGTCATAAATATAATCTGATTTAAGGTTTAAAAATTAATTTAACAAATAAAAATGTTTTTATAGATAAGTTATAAGTTCATTTCTAAAATCATTCTTCTAAATATAAATATTGAATTAAAAGCATGCATTTTTATTATCAAGTTTGTTTTAATATGTTTTGCAAAACAAAATTAATTAACTGATCAGATTTAGTAAAAATTGGAAATTTTAAAATGAAAAACAACTTAAATTTGTTTCGATTTTTCATATAAAATAAAAACAAAAATATCTATTATATTTCAAAATATGGTTGTTAACTAGCCAGATATTTTGTCTTTTAATTATATTAAAAACTATTTTAAAGAGAGAAAATCTTTTCTTCAATTATTCTGTATCTGACTTTGACTGTGTAATGCACTGAAGTTTGAGTTTACAAAATATATTCTGTAGATTTTTCTACAAAAAAATTAACTACTATCATATCTCACTTCTAGTTCAGATTCCATCTTATCCAAATCAATTGAGCATTCATCACCACAGATCAATATTATACAGAGAGCGAATTTATATCCAATGGCAAGAATGGGCCAATAGACAATGATGCTCACCAATTCTGAATATTTTCATTATGGATGCGTATTGGAAATAAATAATCAATGCATTTGAAGGTATCATGGAAGGCAAAATACACATTCTCGAGGATACTACTGACAGAGCTGAAAGGCAGAATTCACAGTCTCCCAGAGACATCAACTAACAAGCTAAACAGGTAACACAATAAGGCAAGTCCACATTCAAGACTGAGAGCTGCTAAAACCTAATGCAGATATGAGGCAAGCTGTCAGAGTACAGCTGGAAGTGTCACCACAGAACTGCTGGAAATGATAGGTAAAATTATAAGAGCACTTGAAATTCCTTAGCAACTATAAAAGCTATACCTTATTTTTAATAACAATATTATTTCCTTTTTTTAAAAATGCAGTATTACTTTTTTACTTGTTCTCTAACTAAAAACTCATAACTGATCCATACTATGATGCAAATCTAAGTAAAAAAGAATGTGAGTAAAAAACATAATTTTTAAAAGATATTATTGCATGCCAAAATATTTCATTTTTAACAAATTTCACGATATAACCTATGAATAAACAAACTAAAATGCAAGAGGTTTTAATGGCTTCTAAAAATTTATTGAATAAACAATCTAAGTAAGAGAATTTAAAATTCTTCCTTTAAATAAATCCTGGCTAAATCCTTAATTGTTGGACTGTATAATAAAGTACAATATATATAATATGACATAATTATTAATAGGCATTAAAAAAATTAAATATATAATAAAGGAGTGTATTTGATTATTGAACAAAAATAAGAGGCTATTTTTGTTAATATAAAATGTAGACAAGTTATTTGTGAGAGGTTGTATTTTTAAAACATGTATTTTATATAGTTAAAAACATTTTTTTAAAAAGATATTGCAAGCATTTCATTAACACAGCATTATTGTAACATCTATACAACTTTAGCCATAACCACTTGATTGGGAAAATGCTACAAAATTCTTTTATCTATACTAGTGGAAGAATCCAATTGTTTGATTTTTCTCTTATAATTTATCATTAAATAAAAGAAATTGCAAGGTGTGGTATAATGACTTCTACAAATTTATTGAATAAACAATGTAAATGTGAAAATTTCTTCTCTTAAGTAAATGTGAGGTAAATCATTAAAATCTCTAGATACCTCACTATATCATGTGACTAAGTTTTTAAATTGAAATAACAAGCATACAAAAAAATTATTCTATTACTAAAACAAGAGGTTGGTTAGAGTCAACCCAGTTAAAAATTGCTATTTATCACATTGCAACCGCCAAAGTCAGGAGAGTTAATATGTAAATAAAAAGGTAAAAAGTTATCTTTTGTTAAACAAAATTATATAAAATTCATTGTTTTAATTAACTAATTTTATTTCATGAGGAGAGGGATGTCTTTTCACATGATAAAAATATTTAAAAAAATAAATTATTTTACTTGCAAATAAAAACATTAAAATTATACAAATTGGTACTTCTAATATATAAATAATTACTTATTTATTATAAATATGATTTTGTGCAATTGTATTGAAATAATATTTGAAAAAACAAAATAAGGTAGTCACGCATTTACCTTGATGATAGAAGGCGAACTATCTGATTTAAGATAATATCAGATGGTAACAATCTGAATAAGATGGAAAGAATACATGAACATTGTCATGGCAATGAAGACACTGACATGACTAATCCGAGAGATTTGATTTTTTGACCCGCAATATTTTTTGGTAGTCACATATTTACCTTGCTATGATGTTACAACTTCAGATTTCTTGTTTCAACAGTACCCATTTCTAAATTGATGTCTAAAAATGGAAAAAATAATAAAATACAAAATAATTCCATTTAATATCGTAAAAGAAATAACATGTAAATTACGTACAATTGTTGAAAAGTAATATTTTATTAAAAAAAGTTACTGAAAAATTAAAGCACTGAAAAATAACTGACAAATTAAATCACGCTGCAACAAATAGGAAAAAATCTACTTTTTAAATCTCGCGGGTCACGACGAACAAAAAAATCGGTAGTCATGTATTTACCTTGCTATGACATTATTACTTTGAAGGCATATGACTCTAACCATCTGATCTTTAAGATAATGTCATGACAGTCAACATTGTTTCTGCCGATAAATATCATCAAAAGAATACATGAACGTTGTCATGGCAATGAAGACACTGACATGACTAATCCGAGAGATTTGATTTTTTGACCTGCGAGATTTAAAAAGTGGATTTTTTCCTATTTGTTGCAGTGTGATTTAATTTGTCAGTTATTTTTCAGTGCTTTAATTTTTCAGTATTTTTTTTTAATAAAACATTACTTTTCAACAATTGTAAGTAATTTACATGCTATTTCTTCTACGATATTAAGTGGATTTATTTTATAATTTATTAATTTTCTAAATTTTCCATTTTTAGACATCAATTTAGAAATGGCTACTGCTGAAACAAGAGATCTGAAGTTATGGGATCTCCCAAAACGTGAAGAAGAGGCAATAACTTTCTTCCAACAACATGGAATTTTACACCATGTGAAATTATGTGAAAACGGTCATGAGATAAAGAAATATATCCATGATACAAAAAAAACAGTGGTGGTGCAATTTGAAAGATTGTTTAAACAAAACTCCTATAAGAAAAGACACATGGTTTGAAGGCTCCAGAATATCTTTTGTAACAGCTCTCCGTTTTATATATTATTGGTCCAAAGAATTAACATCTATCATATTTTGTGCAGATCAGTTTAGAAATAGCAGATAAGACTGTGATTGACTGGAACAACTATCTCCACAAAGTATGTACATGGAAGCTATTAGGTAATGAAAGGCGGAAAATCGGAGGCCCAAACACAATTGTGGAAATAGACGAAACTCTATTCTCCAAACGTAAAAACAATGCCAGCAGAGTACTTCCACAGAAATGCCTATTTGGCAGTATCTGCAGAGAGACAGATGAATGCTTTATAATAGCCATTGCAGATAGAAGCACGTCCAATCTCATGAAAGCCATTTTAGAGAATGTGCACCAATGCACTACTATTTGCAGTGATTTCTGAAAAGAATACAAAAGTGAAGAATTGGAGCAGGCTGGATACAAGCACCATCAAGTGACCCATACATATAATTTTGTAGACCCTACAACCAGGGTTCACACACAAAATATTGAAAGGTTGTGGGATTTAGTGAAATGGACAAATAAAAAGCACAGAGAAACAGCATGTCAGCATTTAGATTCCTATTTGACAGAGTTTATGTGGAGGTGTACATACAAAGATGATCATTTTGGTGCAATTTTACAACATATAAGCCAGTTCAGTCCACTGCAGTGATCGTTATTTGGGTAAGTATGCATTTTATAGTGATATTTGTCTTTCATTTTCCTTGTAAATTACAGTAGTTGTAAATCATAATCATTTCCACTAAAAAAACAAATTCATAATTTTATATAGTACTTTTAAGATGACTGAATTATTATTTGTAGACTCGCAGTTTTCACTTTATGATAGATTTTTTTAAGAAGACAAAATTATTATTTGAATACTCGCAGTTATATTCAACATCCTGTTTATTAACTTTATATAGTACTTTTAAGACAACAGATTTATTATTTGTAGACTCGCACTATTATTACTTCTGGACTCACACTTTACACTTTATGATAGGTTTTTTTAAGATGACAAAATTATTATTGTAGACTCACAGTTATATTAATAAGAAAAAAGATGCCATTGAGGGTTTTATTTTAAAAAAAAGAATCATTTTACCAAAATTTCATTTTAAGACATTTAGTATCTTCAGCGTTCTGTTTATTAACTTTATATAGTACTTTTAAGATGACAGATTTATTATTTTGTAGACTGGCAGTTTTCACTTTGTGATAGCTTTTTTTTAAGATGACAGAATTATTATTTGTAAACTTGCAGTTCACACTTTATGATAACTTTATATAGTACCTTTAAGACGACAGATTTATTATTTGTGGACTAGCAGTTTTTACTTATTAATTTTGTAGTGATATTTATCTTACATTTTCCTTCAATTTTAGTTAATTATTCATGATGTATATGGTACTTTTAACCTTTTTTCCTTTTATTATTTGTAGACTCCTATTTTGTGTCCTATTTATTAATTTTTTTTTTTCAGGATGAATGGCGCCATTATTATCCTGTACCACATGCCTTTTTCTCTGTTTTTACCTTGCTATGATGTCATTACCCTGTATCATGTGCCTTTTCCTTTGTTTTACCTTGCTATGACATCATTACCCTGAGGGCATTCTATTCTAATCTCACGATCTTTGACATAATGTCACCACGTGATATGCGGACAAATTTTAGCGATTAACTTTGTCTGCAAATCACTAGGTGACGTTATCTTAAAGATCGGATGGTTAGAGTCATATGCCTTCAGGGTAATGACATCATAGCAAGGCAAATACATGACTACCCAAAAGAAAATACATATAATGCAAAAAAATATATATTTTATTTTTTTCTGTTTTATTGCAAATCTTTTAATAACATTGTCCTAATTTTAATTTTATTTTTTGTGTATTCTGATTTAATACATAGAAATGCTATGGAAGGTCTGATTTCACATTAACATGACCATAACACTCTGAAACATTTAGGTAAACAACATAAGTGAAAAATCTGCTTTACCGCCTATTACTACATCTACAATTGTATTACTTTGCATATGATACTCATTGTAGGACTTATAAATAAATTAAAGAGGCAAAATATATAAATATATAATTTCATTTAGCATGTGATAAAGTGTTTTAATTCTCACAAAACATGAATCAAGCAGATCCAAGCCTTGATAAATGCGAGGTCATGCACTCAGGCTAACTCTGTTTATGAGACATGGAGCACTGAAATTTATCTTGCATAAAGGTGCCTCATACCCACCCAGCAGACCTGCATGCCAATATTTGGTTCTATCAGCTTGCAGTCCTAAAGGTGGACTTTCGTCACTGCATCAACCACTTACCTTTGGTAGTTATTGTCTGGAGAGTGTGAATTGTCTTTTAGGATTGACAGTAGTTCTCTGTAGAATGTATAGAGAACATGAATTCTGTCTTTTAGTTTTTGTGACAGTAGTTCTCTGATCCTACTTTCAAAAAAACCTATTTATTGCTAGATATCCACCCTTAATGGAAACATTTGCATTCAGTGAGCATCATCGTTTATTGGACTGTTCTTGCCACTGGCTATGCATTATATATCCCATATAGGTTCATGGTGGTGAATGCTCAATTCGATCTAGATAAGAAAGAATCTGGACTAGTCCATTATTTGAAGATAAGGTGAGTTATGACAATTAGATTATTGAAAACTTTAGTTATAATTAAAATATTATTTTTGTAGATTGTTTTGTATTTATATTAATAAAAAAAAAGGATGCTAATAAGTTTATTCATTTTTATGTATATAAATATATTTTACTAATTATATTTATTGTAATATAATGTAAATAATATCCATAGAATGGAGTTGTTGTAGAGCAATTGATCATGTGATTTCATTAAAAAAAAATATCTTGATAAGATTCCAATAAGGACAAAATGCCTGGTTAGATGTATTAAATAAATTTTTTATTTATATTTAGTTCTGCTTCAATTTTATTTTAGATTGATTTTATTTCTCTGACAAAAACTAACTGGCATTGCAGATAAACAATATTAGCATATTAATATTTATAGCTATAACATAAACTGCTTAAGCTTCAGTGATTCTTTACATTATTAAAATGGCTCGCTGGTTTAGCACAGTGATAGAATATTGAATTGCAGAATTCAGGTTTCATGGATTATGACTGACAGAACTTCATCTAAAAATTCTTTATTATTTTATAAACAAGAATACGTTTAGTTTTTTAAACGTTTATTAATTAATTCAAGATACAGATTTTTTAAAACTAATTTTCTCACATTTAAAATCAATTTCTACTTGATAACTGACTCTAAAACTATTTGATCTTGTTAAAAAAAAAAAAAACAAATTCATAAAATGACCTTTAATTAATAATAATATAGAAGTTACAAATGCATGCAATTCTTCAACTAAGTTTCAGGATTCACAATTTTCCAGACAAAAAGAAAAAAGACCTTGTAAAAATAAACTATAAGTATTCTTTGCAGACTAAACATAGTTTATTAAAGTTATTTAGTATACTCACATTTTTCTTTTTTAGCATCATAAATTAATCAGTTAAACTATTAAAAAGCATTTGTAAATAAATATAGCTGAAAATGACATCCTAAGAAGATTGTTTTATCATTTAAATCATGAAGCCATCATTTAAAAGAAATAACATAATTACAAACAGATATAGATACTAATTTTATACACTGCTTAACATGTATTTAGAATGTTATTACATAAGTTACCAAATTATAAACCACATACATTATAGTCTGTATAAAAAAAAGTTAAGGCATCCTGGATTTTCTGATTTTTTAGGAGTAAATAGAATACATTTAATTTCTTTTTAATATTATTTTTTTTTTTTTGTAATCTAATTTCAATTTGAAAAAGACATCCCCAAGTTTATTAGTGCACCTCTCTACATATTTATTGTCAAATATTAGTATATTTGGTATTTTATCCATACTATTCAAAATCAAAATGAGTATTTATCTTGATAAAAAAAAAAAAAGATTCTTTCTGGGACATGTATGCAAATCCGGCATATTATTGATAATATCTAAATATTAAAACCTTCAGCTTTAAAATAATGATTCAATATAAAAAATGAAATCATATTTTTAGCTAAAAAATTGTAAAATATGAATACATATAATAGCATAAGATCTTCCATTGATTTCAAAAAGACATGTCAACAAAAGTTGAGAATTCATTTGGAAATTTGTCCCTTTAGTACCAGAAGGAATCATAAGCCTTGCATAAGATTAGGGTCACAGATTGGAAAGTATGATGAATATAAGTATCTAAGCATAAAGTTCACATAAAAGGAAATAACATATATAACTATAAGAGAAAAAAAGGTACTAAATAGAAAAGTTAGTAATAGAAACTGGGATATTGTAGCATTAGAATATATCGAGTCAATAAATAGCAAATATATGATACAATAAAAAATTATATATTGAAATAAAATTTGGATGCTGAAGCAAAGAATTAAAAGAGAAATGATGATTACAGAAATGGATTATATGTGAAGATTTGCAAGAAGGTCAAGGAGAAAATGGATGTCACAAAAAAATGAGAAATAATAAATATTAAAACATTACAGTAAATGAAATCGGAAAACAACTGAAATGGTAAGGATATGTATAAAGGATGTCCCGGGAAAGATTACTGAAATAAATACTAAACTGTAATACTATGAGGAAAAAGAGAATGTCCATTCAAATAAAAGTTGGAAAGAAAAAAATAGAGAAATTTTTGAAAGATTTATGAATTAAGAAAGAAACAAAAGTGATTGGGAATCTAATGATATTACAGAATATAAGAAGATCCTGTATACTTATTCTCTATTTTTAATATCTATTTCGATGATAAATAAAACTAAAACTGTTTCCAGTTTTAAAGTTTAAGTATTATAGAATTATGCACTCATTACACATTATGCTTCTGGTAGTTAAGCCAATACCTGTGACCACATTTTAAGGGCACAGATTTTCTCGGCTGCAGAATTCAACACCTATCATTCAAAGCATTTTTTTGTTTTGGAGTAAATTCCAGGCACCAGTTAGCTACAAGAACTAACATGCCCGAATGATGGCAAATTATTTCAGTGCCTAAGAAATCCCAACTAGCTCAATCAAAAGGATAATATAATACATTACTGCTTTAATTAGTGGTAAAAGAATTAACTGACAAAATATTAAGTTTAAAAGACAATTTATTTTAACTAAATACTTATTATAATTTTTAAACTACTTTTATAAATGCTCAATTAGTCTAACAATGATAGTTTATATATAATAACCACACACACATTCTTAAGAACATACAATATAATATAACATAAAGCTTCAAATAATAAAAGGCATTTAAAAACATGCACATCAACAGTTCATTTTTATGCATGCTATAGAGTTAGTTCATTGGGTTTATTGACTCTGGAAGCTTCAAATTATTGAAATGGCTACATTAATATCAGAAATGAAACAAGAAAATGTTTTATTACCTATAGGATTTTATATGTTGAATTCTTGCTGTTTGCTGCTTCATGTGAGTTTTTATCAACTGGTTGGATTTGAGGTTTTGTGGAGGTTCCTATGATTGCTATTTCATGATACTATTATTCAAGACAGATATCTGTGGTGGTTTCAAATTATTAGGCAGCCATCACTTTTATCAGGCAGATTGCTGATGTTCCATTGGACTAAGGCTGTAGTCTGGCCATATGCTTCTGATGACTGCTAACACTGCATTGTCATGAAAAAACACTGATTCTGGATACGTGACAAGACTGATTGTAAAAACTGATTGTAAACTCAACTGATTGAATGATGAAAAACTGACTATTTATGCAATGACCAGTTGTCATTAGTTTCTATATCCTCCAGCTATATCCATTGTTAAAATTTATCCACTGCTTTTGATTAACTTTTTGGATAAGATTTTAATTAATTAATTAATCCTGTTTTTAATTAGTAACCATTGCTAATTCTGTTTTTACATAACTTCTGAGTATTTGCAATATTTTTGAGACATTTTTAACTTATACACTTTCATTTACTTTTTAATATCCAACTTTCATATTTCATTATATTAACATGCACACATATTACTATACTTCTTTATTTTTAAAATCAACTCATTATAAACAATCTTATTTATTTTAAAATGAATGGGAAGAATTTTTTTTCTTTAAATTTAATGAAAAGAGATATTTTAATTTCATATAAAAGATTCATTTTTAAACTTTTATAGTTAAATTCTCTCCCCTGAATTACTTTTAAATTAATTCGTAAAACTTTACGAATGACAAGGGTTTAATTTTCCCCCAGACTAACAGTATTTTCTTCTTTTTTTATTTTTAAAAACTCTAACTTTTATAAACAACAATTCTCTCAAACTTATTCTGACTTACATATTATTTATTACAACCTTCATTCATTTTACGAAACTTATTTTAGTCATAATGATTTTATTTATTAGAATTTTAATTTTAAAATCTTTACATTGTTTATGAAAATTTTTATTTGTAATAATTGTAAACACACTTATTATAACATGTACTTTGTCTAGTAGTATAATATATATATATTTTTTAAAAAAGGTTATAATTTTATAAAGATATTGAATTACCTATTTTCAAATCATTCACAAAATATATTTTCTTCTTCATCATGCCCTTCAGAATTAATAATTGTTCAAAATTAATGTATAAAAGAATGGACAATATCTTATTTTTATTCATTAACAAAAGACTAAATTTTATTAATTATTATAAAATTGAAAATTGCAATTCAGTCATTAGTTTAAATTTTATTGTAAAAATGTGACGTTTTAAATAATATATAAAAAATTTCAAAATAGCAGCATATAATTTATGCAACAACCTAGTTCCCCTTCCCTTATCAATGCATACAATCATATGCCATCACAGATTTTTTGTAAGACAATATAACTATTATTAAAGATTTATAAATTAACGTAATAAAAGAATCTGCAAATGTGCTAAAAGGAGAAAAATAAAATTAACATTCAATATGTAATACAAAATACAAACATTAATAATGTATCTGAAAAGTTATAAAATAAATTTGGTATTTGCGTATTAACTAAGCTATGATGTACTACACAAAAACGATGAAGAACCAAAACAATGTCATGGCAACTGAAACATTGGCATGACTAATCGATAGAAGCAGTCAAGGTGTTTTCATGGTCACCTTCGAGATTTTAAAATACTTGGGTGAATTCTGGGTAAATATCTGTCTTTTACCTGTTTGCATTGACCAAGTGAGATGCGTTTTTTTTACAGTGTCTGATCCGCCATTGTAAGAATTGAATATTTTTTGATTGCTTATTTTATATTTTTGATCGTTGAACTATTGCTGATTTTATTTACTAGTTTTATCAAATTTTATTACTAATTTATCAAATTGTATTCCTAATTTATCAAATTTTATTATTAATTTATCTAATTGTATTACTAATTACCATTTATGACTAATTAACCAAAATGTCTGCGCAAAAACCAAGAAAAGGGACTTACCATTTCTCCGAAGTAGAAGAAGCGATTGAATTTTAGTATTGCACTATCTCGTAAAGCCAGTTATTTGTAGTTCATAATTGAGAACAATTTGTTGTTTTTTTTTTTTAACATAAAAAAAATGTAAAATGTAAAAATGTAAATAATTAGTTAAACACCATTAAAAATTATAATGATTAGTTCATTTCTTTGTTTCAGGGTAAAATGATTAGTTAAATATTGTTCTAAAAATTATAATGATTATTTATAATATTCGTTTTTGCTAAACTTTTTATCATAGTTTATTAATAGTTATTATTTCGCAATGGCCAACATGGCGACGTCTTCTTCTTTGGTATTAACTAATGTTGCGATTATAATATTTATTTTTGAAAATATGTTATTGTAATAAAATTATTATTACTTATTATTGCATTTCTTATCGGAGTAAATTATTACTGCTGTTCTTGAACAATAAATGTGTCTCATTTTTGGACTGAAAATTAGAAAAGATCATTTCTTTGTTTCGGGGTCGAACGATTAGTTAAATATTCCTCAAAAAAATTGTAATGATTATTTGTAATATATTCATTTTTGATAATTTTCTATCATTTTCAGGGTCAAATGATTAGTTTTTAAATAGCGTTAAAAAATTGTTAATGATTATTTATAATATTCATTTTTGATAATTTTTTATCATAGTAAATTATCAGTTATTATTTCGCAATGGCATCTAGTCTGAAAATATATATATGATTACTTCATTCCTTTGTTTGGGGGTAGAATGATTACTTAAATATTCCTAAAAAATTATAGATTATTTATAATATTCCATTTTTGGTAACTTTTTATCGTTTTCATGGTCAAATAATTATTTAAATATTGTTAAAAATTGTAGATGATTATTTATAATATTCCATTTTTGATAACTTTTTATCGTTTACATGGTCAAATGATTATTTAAATATCATTAAAAATTGTAATGATTATTTATAATATTTTATTTTTGATAATTTTTTATCATTTTCAGGGTCAAGTGATTATTTAAATAGCTTTAAAAAAGAATTGTAATGATTATTTATAATATTTCATTTTTGATAATTTTTTATCGTAGTAAATTATTACTTTATTATTTCGCAATGACCAACATGGCGACATTGGACGTCTCCTTCCCTATTAACTATGCTATGACGTACTACCCCGAGGGCATACTATTCTAATCTTGCGATCTTCACGGTGACTTCTCCACATAATCTGCAGGCAAGCTTTATCGATAAAGTTTGTTCGCAAATCACTAGGACACGTTATCTTAAAGATCATAAGATTAGAATAGTATGAGTTCGGTGTAGTATGTCATAGCTTAGTTAATACTCAAGTACCATAAATTTGTATAAATGTGTGATAAAATTATTTAATTCAAAATAGTAAGTATTATTAACATTTATACATAAATAAATTTTGCATTGCTACACTCATCTAGATATATAAGTATGCATTCATTGTTCCTTCACCATTTTTTTATAGGAGGAAGATGTTAAACACTCCATTATATTACAGTGATAATTTTAAGTACTGTTTTATCTTTTGCTTACTAGGAAATGGACATACATACAAAAAATAACAAAAGACAGATATAACACAAATGAAAAGTACATTGCTAATTAATTATAGAAACTATAAAAACCATAAAAGCTAAATCACCAAAATTAAAATGATATCTATAAAAAAATTAAATATGTATCTTCATTGAATTATGAATTTAAAATTAAAAGATCTTAGTTTTATCACAGCAGTGCAAAAAGAACCAGTTGAGGAATATTCTTAATGTCAATAATATTAAAAGTTAGATTCACTAAAAAAAATCTAAGATACAATTAATTATACAAATTGAAGTAGAAAGATTAGACCTATGTAAATATAATATATATATATATGCTATCATAGTAATGATGAGATTCCAGCTTAATGCAACACAAGAAATTACAAAATAAATATTAGTTGAAGAATCTATTGATTATTATTTACAAAATATGAAATTTAATCCATAGCTTTCTTTTAGGAATAAAAAGAATATAATGAATTAAAATGTGAAAATCTTAGAGAATGAACTTAAGTTTTGGAGAACAAAAATATTATAATTAATTAAAAATTGTGTCATATAAAGGAAAAAATAGATAATTTTAAGAAAAAGTTCTGTTTTAATAAAACTTTTGAAAGTAAATAAAATATAAATAATTTGAAACCATTAACATTTTAAATATATATACACGAAATTTACTATTCCAAGACTTTTTCAGATTTCAAGAATAGGTCTTTTATACCCTCATTATAAAACTAAACTCTATTTTATTTTCAAAAGTAAATTTATTGCCTTCGAATACAAAAAGAAATAGTAGAGGAAATACAAAGTAAAAAAACAAATAAATTGAGTCATTATGAGTGTTCAGACAGTTTGAACAACACACACTCTTTTCAACAGTCTTGTCATTTCTCTAAAATTGGGAGTTTGGCATTTTTACTTGACAAAACATGAGCAGGGAAACCATACATATTCTCCAGCCTTCTGACCATTATAGGAGGGCTGATCTTTTGGCTCTCAATCACCCGAAGCAGACATACCTAACCATGGGCAGAGCCATCTTAATGGCTTATGTGGAGTGACTTTCGGACAGACCATGAAGGAAACCCACCAGTGCTGAAGCAAAAACTATTCTATCAACACCACAAGCTTCCAGGTATCATTATAGATTCTTTCTGGTGAGATCATATGATCCCAAACTACTGTTATTCTTCCCAAATATCAGATAGCATCTCATTGTCCAGACTATATATACTTCATCATGATTGACAGTGTAATTAATCTGAAGATTCCAGTTTTTAGGCATTCGTTCAGGTTAAAAATCCTTGGTTTATAGGATGTGGTCCAACCATTGAGTATTGATCTGCATTTATTTAATATTGCACAATCAAAGAAGAGGTGCTGCACTGATTCGTTCTAATTCTACTACAATAAATATAAAAAAACTGACAGTTCAATGAAATAGCTTAATAATCTATAAATATTTATAGATTTCTTTTTATTTGTTTGTAAGTATATATACAAATAAATTTTATTTATTTTAAACGATAACAATTCTCTTTGAAATTTTGTTTGAATAATAGAAGCTTCTGAATAACAAGTATTTAGGTTAAGAGTACCAACAAATGTTATATTTAAAATATATGTTTAAAGATTCTCCATTATTATAACATGAAAAGCATAAGCTAATGAAAAATAACTTATCTATGAGTTGTCCACACATATAGTGTACCAAAATCTGATCTGGAATTAAAATATCAATTATTATACAATTATAAAATGATGATGATGATCAAACCAAGTCAATTAAATTGAAAGTTAATTGAATTTCTTTAATGAAAATGATTACATTTTCAGATCAAAAGACAATTTTTTGTATACAAATATGAGTGACACTCTTTTTTCTCTTAAGAAAATCATCTCACAAACTTATATCTGATATCTTCTAAAAATATATATTTCTTTTTCTATTTGTTATTGCTGGCAGTTAATGGTAGAATGTAGAGTATGGACATTTCTGACATGAATCACTCATAATAACTATTCTTAAAAAACTATCAAAACATCATATGATCACCATTTCCTACACTTATAAAAGCTGTTAATAACAGTAGCAAAACTCTCCATACATTGGTGCCACCAAGTGCAAGCCTTAGTAATCAATAAGTGCAAGAAGATTTGTGCATAAAATCCTTATCTAGTTTACTCATCCACAGGGATTTTATGCACAAACCTTCTTGCATTCATTGATTACAAAGCTTGTACTGAGTGGCACTAATGTGTGGAGAGTTTGCTACTGTTATTAATAGCTTATGTAAGCATAGGAAATGATGATCATGTGATGTTTTGGTGGTTTTATATCAATACTGCCTCTGGGATAATGGTGACTGCAGTTTTTCAAAAACCAAAGATACCAAAATGTATTAGATAATGAACTAGGTTCAGATCTATGACTATACAAGTGAATGAACTTAGATCAAAGACATTAGTGCATTTTTATTTTGGACTCCTGGCTTTACAGTTACTTTAAATAGGTAAAAGGTAGCTTCTGGAGGATTGCATTGTATCCTAAGATCTAAGTATAGTGCTCTCAGATCCAAAGTTACTCATTGATGAAAGCGACAAATTAGAAACTAGTCTGGGGATATAGGATGAGTAGGTACTAGATAGAAATTTTATGCACAAATCTTGCATCCATTGGTTACTAAAGCTTTCACTGGATTGCACTAATGTATGGAAAGTTTGCTACTGTTAAAAACTATTCCTTATTAATTAAATGTATATCAGAGAGATAAGATGTATATATCCTATGTGAAAATGAGAAAAAAAATGTGCATCATTATAAAAAAAAAATTATTATTATCAAAATAATATTAATATCATCATGTCACATGATAAAATATATAACAAAAATCAGATGTATTCCATTATACTATCATAAATCGATGGAGTGGTAAAGACCTTAACATAGAGACAAAAAAAAATATTGCTTCTTTTTGCACAATTTAAGTTTTTTTTTTTAAATATTAAAACAAAAAAAAATATTACACATATATTCAGAATATCAAAATAAAGAAAATAATTAAGTTGTTGATAATATTAATAATAATTGCAAATTTAGGCCATTTAGAAATAAAAATATAAATTCTTATCAAGCAATTGACTTGAAGGCTGTGTACATGCAATTTCAAAGGTACCAGATATAGCTATATCTTTATGCTGTTCATGATAGATCTTGAATATTTACCATTCCTCTTGGGTGATAATATCAAACATAGGTAAAATAATATTTGAAATGTCAAATTTATTGAAATCCTGGTAATTTCTTTCTTGGATTATCATTATGCTTGATTCTCGGTTTTACCTTTTAAGCATGATAGGCTTGTAATCTAACACACTAGTCTACAATCTATCATTTCAGGGCTTAATTTGGTAGATTCTTCTAGCATGCCTTTCTTTCATCTCCATAAAATTTCATATCATGAGATTGGCACTTCTATAGATCTTTAACCAATTATTCTGCAGACCATAATAGTTTCAAAAAAAGATTTCACAGATTTAGATAAAAAAATATATTAAAAAGCACTCTTCCCCTAGATTAATTTAATATTTCATCACCATCATGACCAGTGATTAAAATTAGAATCAACTGATAATTTTATGCTGTCTGTGATTATTTTTTACATCTGTTTTCAACTGAATTCCAACCCAATGGATTAGCTCAAATGGGCAATAACAATAACTCTCTAATAACTTGTTTGAAAAGTACTTTCTGTTGCCCAAAAAACATGTTTTTTTTTTTAAGTTTTCATGCTAGCTTTCCTTTCTGACCAGGGCACTTTAATGGTATTTATTGAGATATGTTGTTTATCTCCATTTATATTTAAAAAACTAAAAGTAGTTGATAATCATGAGCTGGAATTAGATTTTATAAAATTAAATTTAATTTTATCATTAGAATTAGGTTTCTATATATTGTAGACACAGGCATAGGTAAAGATATGTGTTCAAAAGTTAAAAATGGAGTTGGTTTATTTTTTGATTTGGTTTAAATCTATTTTAGCTAAATAAATTTGTTTAAAAGATATGCTATAAAAAGAAAACCTATTTTAGACAAAGATGAATTAATTATAACCAAAAGATTATATTAATGAATAAAATTTTGATATAAAATAGTTTTTTATATATAAAATTTTGATCACAATAGTAAGATAAATTCTTATGTTTGATGATTTGGAAATGTTTTAAAATTTCAATTGAACATATTTTTTTAGATTAAGATAATGATCAGTTGTTATGCAATAAACGTGTTTGTATTTTATCTAAGGAATTTTGTAAACATTAGTGATTAAAAATAATTACTGGCTTTTTTTTAAATATATTAAAAATATATATTTTGCAAAAAAAGGAGAGTATAAATAAAGTTAGCACCAGAAATAAATTTTGTCTTTGGTCTTTGTTGCTATCTCTGCTCACCATTTGCAAAAATTGTCATTGCTGTTACCATACAGGTTAAGAAACTCTCCAAACAGTTGATGTAATTTCTGAGTAACTAAAAAACTTTCTGAATATGGATCCCAACCAGCCTCTCTAAATCTATGTGTTGAACTGGCTCCAACCCTGTGTCAACCAGTTACATGTATATAATACCACAGCTATAACAAACAATCTTCTTGGTGGTGAAACTTCACTCAAAATGTGAAAGAACATTTGGAAAAGTATCAACAGTATCTTTCACTAGTGAGCTACAATGAGCTCTAATAAACCTGTCCAAAATTAAAATGTATTTGAGCAAATTTAATCTCAGCTTCATATTTAAAATAATCTCTTCTTGGACTTAAGACCAATTTGTTTATCAAACCAGTCTTCATCTCCATTGAGATAAAAGCCGGGTTGATAAATATAAAAATATAATTATCATTAGTTGTTTTTAATATTGTTGACAAATATATTGGATGTTTGACCATTATAGTTATGAAAAACACACCCTGATATATTAAAAATCCAATTGGCAAAAGACTGATTTATAAGTGTGTACTTAAAAATGGTTGGTACAAAAAATAATATCAAGAAAAGTGATTGGATGTTGCAGGAGAAAGATAACATTATTGGAAGTATGGTAAGATGTTTGGGAAAAAAGTTTGACATAACATATTAATAAAATAAAATTTAAAAGAAGTTTGATATAACATATTACAAATAAAGAAGTTTTATATAATATTGAAATATGAAAAAAAATATATATTTTTTCTTTCTTCAACATGGAATCAACTGAGATAGTTAATATAAAAGACAAGCAAGGACTGAGATATGAAAATGCTTGTGAATATAATATTAAAAAGAAATATTTGAATAAAATCAGCAAGTAATAAAACAATATCAAATAATAGACTGAAATACCCAGAGAATTAAGGAGAGTATAAAACAAATGAAGCAAATATTAGGAAAAGATGATAAAATTCAAGATATGAAAATAGTCATGGTGAAGTTCCTAAAAGTGATATTGTTCCCAACAAGAAATTAGAACAAGGCAATACAAACATGATGAAAGATGAGGATAATCAAGATAATATTCAAGAGCTTGTAGAAAATAAAGATCTCATAATAGACAATATCAAGAATGTTACATAGAGAAGTTAATAAAAGTAATACAGATCCTATTGAAGAACTCAAACAAGACATTAATGGAAAACAGTGATCAGAGAAAAAAACAAAAGATAAAAAAGATGAATTAGATCATATCATAGAATACAAGACAACAATGAAAAAAAAATGGTTAGAGAAAAAGATGGAAGATGAAAAAAATGAATTAGATTATGTAACAGAGTACTCAAATCAAAATATAGAAATTGAGAAAGATAAAAGGGTAGAATATAAACTTGTTGAGTTAGAAAAAGAGGAAAATAGTGAACTCAAACTATTAAAAGAATTGGAAGAAATAGAAACTGAGAAAGGACAAGTAATAGATGACAAAACAAGAGAGCTAAAAATAGAAAATGAAAAAGAACAAAATCTGAAAAACAAATTACTGATCTAATAAAACAAGTGGATGTGAATCATGACTGCATGAATTGTGCTGAATCTGATTTAAAGACTGACATAGATCATTAGCATGAACAAAAACCACAGGATATTAAGACATTGTTTGTTGACTTGGCTCATGGAGAAATTTTGTGTTTGCAAAAAAAAATTTGCTTCCTATAAAGAGCAGGGTTATGGTTTTATCAGCCACTAATCAGTGGCGGACTAAGGCTAAAGCGGGCCCTAGGCAACATTGTAATTCCGGGCCTATTTTTCAGTCATGATACATGAATTATAAAAATTTAAAAATTAAAAACCTAATTTTCGGGCCCCAAAAATTACGGGCCCTAGGCACGTGCCTAGGTTGCCTAGGCCTTAGTCCGCCCCTGAGCCTCTTTGAAGATTCTTTGCATATACAATCAAAAATTGTATTTCTGAATTTGAGGGAATAAATGATACTAACATTTTACTAGAGAAATTAGACAACATTGAATGCATAAGTGAAATAATTCAGTATGAGCAACAAGATTATTTTTCAGAATTTCTACACATATTCACATTTTCATTTAAGCTCAGGAACAAAACTTTCAGTAGCACTATTAAGAACAATTACAATAGAAAAACATTCTACAGCACAACAAATAGTAACATTATCTTATGAGACTGATTTTGCTTAACCACTTTGAGAATACATATTATTTACTGAGGTTAAAAGAGATTAATTGTAGCATGAAAAATCTGTAGATGAGCAGGAATAGCATAAAGACTATTAAGAACAAATTAAATTAGTTGATCAGTTATATAGTTTAGATAAAGAAGTCAAGCATTGGTGGCCTAGTGGTTAGCATAGCTACCTTCCAAGCAGCTGGCCAAGGTTCGCTTCCTGTGCTTTGACATATATATAAAAAAAAAACAATGTTGAAGATGTAAAACAAAAGACAGAACTACAGATAAGGATCAATGTGTTGAAAAAACTGACATATGACAAGATAGAAAGATAAAATATATATAAAAACACTGTTTGAGATTGCATTTATATAAATGTGATGGCAGATAACGGATAATTTTTTAAAATAAAAAAAAATTCCGTAAAGTTAAATTTTTTTTTTTTTTACCCTATCCAAGATAGAGTTGAGGTAGATTGCTCATCTCAATTTATATTTAAGAAATAAAAGCACAGTAGTTGGAAATCGTGAGCTGGAGTCAGATTTTATAAATTGAATTTAGTATAAGGGATTCGAACTCAGACTTTCACACAACCCTCAACTCTCCATGCCATTTCATATTACTGACCCACCTGATCATACTCATGTTGAAATGACTTAATGGTCAACATGGGTAGGATGACAACCTTGGCCCTAACATGGGCTTTGAATGTTCCATCATCAGATTTTAAATGAAAAGAATGTCTGAAGAGTTGTGGGTTGGTGTAGTTTGAAGCCTGTCCATTAAAGTATGAAGATTGGCTATCTTAATATAAAACTGAACACTGATTGTATATATGTGTGAGGATAGTAATCTGGACCAACTGATGATCACTGATTTAGCATGAAATACGTATATTGGTGATTATTTATTTTTTAAACATGTGTATGATCAGGTGGGTCAGCAATATGAGATGGCATGGAGAGTTGACGGTTGTGTGAAAGTCAGTTCGAATCCCTTATATTACATTATATATGTGCAGGTGTGTGTAAGCTGTACAGTGTATTAATTTATAAATTAAATTTAGATTTTTTTTTCCCTCATATGTCAAAGCGTTGACCGAGAAGCGAACCCGGACCAGCTGCTTGTAAGGCAGCTATGCTAACCACAAGGCCACCAACGCTTGATGTATTAAATTTAGATTTTATTATTAAAGTTAGGTTTTTATATATTATAGACACATACTCACATAGGTAAAAATGTGCTCAAAAATAAAAATGGATTGTTTTTAAGGGAGGGGTTTGATTCAATCTTTTAAAAAAACTAAATTAATTATTTTAGCTAAATAAACTTGTTTAAAAGTATGCTATAGAAATAAAATTATTTTGTTTTAAACAAGTAACCAAAAAATCAGATTAATGAATGAAATTTTGATATCAAAAAATTTACCCCAATAGTAAGTTAAATTCCTTTGTTTGAAGTTTTGCAAATGTTTTAAAATGTTAATTGAATATATATTTTTTATTATTAACGCTGAATATATATTTTTAGAGATTAAGATAACAACTAGTTATCATGCAAGAAACATGTTTGCTTGCTTTTTATCTAAGGAATTTTGTAAACATGGGTGATTAAAAATAATTACTGGCTGGCTTCTTTTAGTTATATTTAAAAAGTGTTTTGCAAAAAGAGGAACAGATATAAATAATTAACTTCAGTAATAAATTTTGTTGTCTCTGCTCATCATTCACCACGATCGGCATTGCTGTTACAATACAGTTTAAGAAACCTCTCCAAACAGTTGAGGTAACCACCATAAGTGGCTAAAGTCACTAAAGAACTTCCTGAGTATGGATCACAATCAGGAAGTCTAAGTCTATGTGCTGAACTGGCTCCAATCTTGTGCTAACCAGTTACACATATATAACACCTCAGCTACACCAAACATCATGACAGTGACACTCTATCTGGAATGTGAAAACCCAATTGTGACTAAATATTTGGAAAAGTATCAACAGTATCTTTCACTAGTGAACTACAAAGAGCTATTCTATATGTCCAAAATTTAAAATGTACATGTGCAAATTTAATCTCCGCTTCATATTTAAAATAATCTAAAACAATCTCTTCTCATATTTAAAATCAATCTTAGCATTTGTTTATTGATGTCTACTCTTGCCAATTGATGCTTATTAAAGAATCTCTGTTCTCTGTGACTTGGTAACATTAAAATATGTATTAATAATGGTATGTGGCTGTGTAAATGTTTATTATTTAAGATCCTCACCAGTAAAACTTTAATATGATGTCTCCTGCTAAGACCTTTAGACTATAGGTCTAGCAGTATGCTCTAATGTTGGATATTGAGGTTGTTTATTACATTACCAAATGATTAATTACATAATTCAAATAAAATAATGTGTTGATCCATTTAGAAGATTTTTTTTTTTTAATGTTTAACAATAAATTTTTCAAAAATATGCACCCTTTTAATAATATCTTAAATAATTGACATATTTTAAAGTTTTTAATGCTATAAGTGCATCCCTTACTTATATATTTTATAATGAACTTGTTATCAACAAATAATATATTACCCTCTTCATAATCAAACTCCTATATTTTGGGGACAACATAATCTGTGAGTATACATTTAATATATATACGAGATAGGTTTGCTTTTTTTAATAAAATGAATTTAACCAATGCCCCTGTGTTCTAAAGTAAGATTTCAATAAATACTATGAATTGCCAGACGGGCTACTGAAAAAATTCATGACTGAACATTGTCCTTTAAATGCATATAAAAAATACATATTTCATAATTTACATTCTTTTAACTTTTTTATTTTATTTTATCCCACTTTAAAGCTATAATACCACAACATTAATATATTTAATTCTATTTATCTTACTAAACTTTGTTGATTTATTAACTTTACACTATTATATAGTTTTTTATACATGGGCATTGTGGCTCCATTTTACACAGCTAAAATATGTAAGATGTATAAAAAGAGATGTATCTATTTGCTGCTTTAATTTTAAACAAAGTGTTAAATCAGTTATTTAAATAAAATTGGAGTTAATGTTGACTGGAGGTGAATTCATTACTTCTGATTTGATAAACATTTAAAGATAGAAAGTTTAATTCACAAAAATATTAAATAGAATTGATGGAATTTAAAGAGCTTGAGATAAAACAAAGACACCTAAAATTATCACAATATTGATAGTTAGGAAGCCCTGCAGCAAGTTAATGCTTTTAAGTATTTAAGAAAATAGGCTAATCTTGTTGAAAAAAGCAGCAATAAAACTATAATGAAAATTGTTCTTGCTAAACAGGCTTTTCATATTATGTGATTCACTGACATTACATTTATAAAAGACTTGTTAAATGTTTTGTCTAAATTGTAGCTATTCATGAAACAGAAACTTAGGTCATTAGGCAAAAAAAAAAGACTAGAGTTAATGATAAATTCCAAATTGAAAAAAAAAAAGACTAGAGTTGTGGGAATAATAATCTGAATAACTGAAACACAAATAGGAAACAGACTTTGATATTAGAGAGTGCTGCAGTAATATATAGCTTTAAGAAAAAGTTGATCATTCCAATTTAATTATACATTATTTAGCATTGTATAATTCGATATTTATACAGTATTTTGAAAAGAGTACATAAAAAAAGAGTTATCATTGAAGAAAATAAAATACTGTAATCTGAATAGAGAAAGTGGTATTTTAAAGAATATATTCGGAAAAAAAAAGTGAAAGGTATAAATAAATAAAAAAATGAAAGAAAATGATAAATGATCTAAAAAAGGGAATAGTTGCGGGTTCGCGTCCCGGCCGATGCTATGACACGTAAAAAAAAAAAAAAAAAATGGAATAGATATGTTTGAAAAGGAGAGGCAAATGACAGGATGGGATTTTGACAAATAAATTTCTGGCACAAATATACAGTTTAACAAATGTTAATACTTCTATACAAATAATAATACTGCTACAGAAAATGTCATGATGTCATTAAATAAATATGAGGTTTTTAGCTGGGGTTTAAAACATTGTTATTAGTAGTGATCTTTAGATTATGTCTGAAATATGATTTTTTTTTTTAAAAATAATTTATTATTTTTAAAGAATTTAATACATTACTTATTCCATTTTACAAAGTGGCGCATAGAATTATCACTGATTTTCTTTAACTGAAAATATTTCTATTGCAGACTATATTGATCTCCAGTCTGTGAATGGAATTTTAATCTGTAAAAAGACCTGTAATAACACATTTATTATTAAAGACACCAAAATTCATTACACACAATATATAAATATAGTAAAGGCCACAAGTATTTAAGTAAAATGAAAAATGTAAAATAGTTTATGTCATCATCATCATCAACCATTATCAATTCACTGCAGAATGAAGGTCTCTCCAAGTTCAATCAATCTTCTCCGATCTTTAGTTTCTCTTCTTCACATCACCCATGCACACTTTCTTATATCATCCATCCATCTCACATGTGCTTGCTCTCTTTCGGGATCTTTTAAAATCTCTTGGAATCCAGTTTCAGATTTCAATTATCCATTTATTATCATCTCTTCTGGCAATATGTCCAGTCCAACTCCACTTTAGTCTTTTAATTTTTTCAATGAGTTCAGTAACACCATTTTGTTCTCTTACCCATATATTGCGTTTTCAATCTCTTCTTCTTACTCCTAACCTTCATCTCTCCATACTTCTTTGAAAGATCTGAAGTCTCTGTATTGTTCTTCTATTAAGTGTCCAAGTCTCAGATCCATAAGTAAAAACTAGCAAAACACATTTATTAAAAAACTTCTTTTTCAAACACATAGGCATATTTCCTTTTAGTATCAAGTTATTTTTACCAAAAGCTCACCAACCAAGTTTAATTCTATGATTAATTTCATCCATTATGTTTCCATTTGTAGTAATAATCTGATCAAGATATTTGTAGTTGTTAACTTCTTCTAATTCATCATAATCAATCTTTATTTTCATCTTTTGAGAAAATCCATTGAACATGACTTTAGTCTTTTTAACACTTATCTTTAATCTTACTTTTTTACTTTCATCTGATAACTACTGCAACATTTCCGGAAGGTCTAAAGCATTATTTGCAAAAACAACTACAGCATCTGCAAAATCTAAATGATTTAATTAATCTCCATTTATTTTTACTCATTTAGCTTCCCATTTTAATCCACAAAATATTTCTTGCAGCACTGCTGTAAAAAGTTTTGGAGATATTGAGTCACTCTGTCTTACATCCTTCTCAATATTAACTTTTCCTAATATCATTATGTAATCTAATTGTTACTGTTGCATTTTTATAAATATTCTTCAGAATATGGCAATATCCTGGGTCTATACCTTGATGATCCAATGCTTTAATCACTGAAGAAATGTTTATAGAATCAAAGGCCTTTTCATAATCTACAAATCCAAAACATAATGGCAACTCATATTCATTGGTCCCTTCTATAACTTTCTCTCAATATATGGATATGATCTACTGTAATAAAACCACTTTTAAATCCAGCTTGTTCGTTTGGTTGTTTGAAATCCAATGTTTTCCGTAGACAAGTTGTAATTATGTTGGTAAAAATTTGTATAAAACTGATAAAAGGCTGATGGGTTTGTAATTTCTATTATCTTCTTTATCACCTTTTTTAAATATTAATATTAATACTGCATTTTTCTAATCATCTAGTACATCTTTATCATTTAGGCATTTGGTATATGACTTTGCTAAAAAAATTCTATTTCTTCACCTGCTTCTTTTAATATATCAATTACAATTCCATCATTATCTGCAGCTTTTACTTTCTTCATAAATTTAATTGTATGTCTCACTTCTTCATTTAAAATTCTGGGCAATTTGGAAAATATAATAGATGTAGGAGGTACTTGTTCTTTATTACTATATAATTCTTGATAGAAGTTTTCTACGCATTTCATGATGTCATCTCTCTTTTTAGTAATAGTTCCATCTTTTTTCTTAATGCAGATATACATTTCCTACCAATACCAAAATGTTGTTTTACACTCTTGAGACTTTTATTCTCTTTTACAGGTTTCTTTGCTAGTTCACAATTATACTTTCTTATATCATTATCAACTCTTTCTGCACCATTTTACAAAATTCGAGATATTCAATCATTTTAAATGCATCATTTTTTCTATGATTTCATATTCCTTCTTTTCTTCATAAATTCTCTAGTCTCAATAGAAATTTTATTGGTCAATTGCTGCTTTTTTCTACCAGGTATCTTTGTTGCAGTTTTTAAAAGTGCATCAGTTCTTTTCATATTACTTTCATTCAAATCTTAATCATGTTCAAAATCTACTAATACTTAAAACCAATGTGTAAGTTCTAATTTAAATTCATTAGAATGTTTCTGAAGATTAGAATATCAACTGTAAATATTGTTTGTCTTAATAATTTTTGTCACTCCAGTTTTGCATTAACATGTATATTACGTCTTACTAATCGATGATCACTTCCTGTGTTAAATTTATTAAGAACATTACAATCTCGAAATATGTATTTTCTCTTAGTCGAAATATAATCCAATTCTGATTTGGATGCTTCCATGCTCACTTCCTTTTAACATTTTTCTTAAAAAAAGAATTCATAATATAAAGTTTTTTTTCTGCAAATTCCACAAATCTATGTCCTCTCTCATTTCTATTACCATAACCAAAATTACCTACAGCACTTTCATCTTTCATTTGTTTACCCATTCTACTATTAAAGTTTCCCATAACAATTTTAAAATGTTGTTTAGTCTAATCAAAAGCCTTTTGTACATCCATATAAAAATCTTCTAGTACTTCATCACTATGACAACTTGTTGGGGCATAAACCTGAATTATCTGCATTTGGTATCTGCTATTAAGTTGAATAACTAATCTTGCCACTCTGTATGATTCACCATCAATCTCCACAATGTTGTTCTTCCATTTTTAATTTATAATAAATCCTACTCCACTTGTACTTCCAATATTTGTACCTTTATAGAGGAGTACATGTTCACTTTTTAAATCAATTGTCTCTTCACCTTTTCTTCTAACTTCACAAAGTCCAATAATGTCCCATTTAATATAAGACAATTCTTCTAATTCTTGCAATCTTCATTTACTTGAAAGTGATCTACAGTTATACATACCTAAATAAAAAGTCAAATCATATCCTGGATCTGCAATCAGGTAATTCTTAGCACCCTCCACCTTTGGCCACCAACCACTGCCTTGGTTAGTGACATTGCAGCCTTCTGAAAATAAGGGCCATGATTTATTTTTGTCTGTCATGATTATATATATCTATATTAGAAAAATATTTTTCATTTACACATATTCATTCTGCCTTATCAGCAAACTGAGAAGAAAGATCATGGTATTTCTTGATTTTAAACTCAGAGATAAAAAGCCAATGAACTCATCATGCTGTCTAATGCATTGAAACCATTTACACCGTCATCAGTGTATGTTTACGTTTAAAATATTTTAACTCAGCTGAATTCAAACCTTTATCCTTATCAAACCAATTTTTCTACAGTTATTCTTTCTTTCCGAGGGTGAATTTTTACAGTGACGCATGTATTACTAACGGCCCTTCCCATACGAAGTTTTCCCGAAAACAAATCGAGTCATTCACCCCTTATAAGAAGTTTTCCCGAACTTTGGGTCATTCAAAGAGGTAAGTGAAGCAACTGATAGCAGAACACATACATATCAGGTAATGAAATTGAATCCTCCCAGCTTTAACGTAACTTTTAATTAGACCTCTACGTTTATGGACAACATTTTTTTTTTGTTTGTTGCCAAGCACCAATCTTTTTATATACAAGAATCATAGGGCCTATTAAATATTTATTTGATTCAGCCCTTTAATTAGTTGCCCATCTTAATGCTCAGGGATGGTAGCGCCTTGTGCCGGAGAAGAAACGAAGGTGAACGAAATTTCAGATCAATTCTATCTATATTTTTCTATTCTCTTTTATTCCCATTAAAGTTTAAACTAAACCTTTTTACACTCCTCATATACCTTACTATCTAATCTGTCTCGCTATAAATTATCGTTCAATTCACACCAGCATGCACGTGTATAAGATTTTGGAACTTATAAATTCTATTACGTGTATCACACTAAATCAATAATTTAATTACAGATCTACTATTACTTATTCAAAAAACACAATCAATAAATGGCACACATATACATATAATAAATATTTTTAATGAATTATTATTAAGGAGAAGACAATAAAAACAAAACTAATAATACAGGTATATTATGAAATATTCTCGCAATTAGGTTGGATTAACTTTAAAAATTTAAAATGGCATAATAAGTGTATATTTACCGGTATAGTATAATTTGAATAACTGGCGTATGTGTTTCCAAGTGCACTCGCACAACGATTCTGGGGATCCTACATAGGCAAATATGGTGTCCATAGCTTCCACTTCACATTTCTTTCCTTTAGTCCCTCTAAAGTAGCGTCTTCAATCTTCTGTTCCTTATTCTTCCGGCTTAATTCCAGAATGCCATACGATCTACACTGGATTCAAATAGCTTTAGTTATGTAGGGCAGTTGGAGATGTTAACTGTGGAATATATTTACGTGGCATATTAAAATGGCTGGAGTCTGAACACCGACCAAGCACGATGGTGATTCTACCCCATGCGATCCATGAGGTCACTCATATATGTAGTTCAGTTCGCACTATTTAATTCTCCAATGTTCTACTTTTCAGTTAATGTAACAGCTTTTCCTAATAATTTTTCTTCAATAAAATTCAGAATATCTGCACTCCTTACACGTCAGACTAGCAGAGCTCAACTGTCCATTTTTTCTAATTAATTAATCAATCCCAGTTGCCTCCCTCCTGATCGCTGGTATTCTTTTGTTTCAAAAATAGATTTTCTTATAAAAATGTCAAACAAAAGGAAAACCACTTAGCGATCTTGACTTTTACTTATCTCTCTTTTTTCTTTTAAATTCCTGAACTTTTAATTACAAATCCTTTTGTCAACTTTAACCAAACAAAAGAGCGAAAATAGTTCAATAACTAATGGCATTCCATGTTCATATTTCTTTCTTTTTTTTCTTTAATCAAAATTATTTCTGAAAAATCCATTTAATTAAAACACATACACACAAAAAAAATATCCATTCAAGCAGTTGGATTTTGCTTTCTTTATTTTTCTTTCTTTTTATTGAACAATGCGATCCGTTTGGCCAATTCATTCAGAAAGTTTATACTTACAAAAGAAATTTTTCTTTTACCTGCTTTAAAGTCTTGTAAATTTCTACTTTCTTGTTCTCAACAATAATATTTGCCTACATATACATAATATATGCCCACACCCCTCGTTCCAGCAAATACATGTGCGCTTGGTATGTGCGACTTATATAATACTAATAATATCTAAATAAATAAATAAATTATCTACAAACTACATTTTCATTCCCTTTTTTGTAACAGGGTTTGAACCCAGTTCCTGTTACAGCATGTTGGTGAGCAGCCCATCCATGTTCGTATAGTATATGAATAATCGCATAGTAATAACAGCTGCAACGACAAGAATGTATTGAGTGGACATTAAGAATTTACTCTGCTCGGTTCCTTTAAGGCCTCCAAGAGGAATCAAAGGGCCTCCTTTCAGTTAACAGCAAACTCCTTTCTGCAACCAGTTTATAATGTACCAAAATAAAAACACTATGATTCATATATATTCACTTTCATTTGTGTTAAAATACTATTAAATTCAAAAAGACAAGTAATTACAGATCAAAAATTATGCAAACTGGACAACTGAAAGTACAAAATGATGGTTTATCTGTTTATTTTTTACACTTCCAAGGGCAGACTAACCAATACTTAAATAATCTTAAAACAAGACAAAAGATAAGAAAAACTCTATCAATTTGCTCTTTAAATCAAACAATGAGATGTAATCGAAGAATTTCTTCTATGAAAATAAATATATATATAAAACCAAACCAAGAGAATAACAAAGGTAGTGCAAAAAATATTTATTATTCCCTTACCCAATAATTACTTCATGTGCCAAATAATTTTTACCATAGTCAGCAAATAATTTGTAATTTTATCTTAATCAGAAATTACTACTCAATAGATAAGAACAAATTTTTAAAAATCACTAAATAAATGTTAATGAGATGCTCAATTCTCTAATTAAAAACAATAATCAAAAGACTAAATGAAATTGTAGAAGAGTAGTTGGTGCACTGAGTAGTTTATGCTTATTAAAGGCAAGGATGTGATGATAGAAATAGGGAAGAAAGACTTAAAAAGTGATCATTTTTTCATTCTTTTTATCTTTTTTTAAAAGTAGTAGCAATTAAAATTACATTATACATGACATCTTGAATAAATGAATTGTAATGTGGTAAGATCTTTATCTCATCCAGTCTCTTTTTAAAATAGTGTTGTCGGTGTCATTCATCTGTTGTTATTCATCAAATAGTGATGCTGTTTTAATATATGATGTTGGAAGTTAAGCTTCTATTGATTAGCTAAATTTGGTGAGAACATTGCTATTACTCATAGTTATTATAGTATGAGAATTCTATCACCTTATTCATACAAATTTCAGCATCATCTATTAAGAACTGGACAAAGACAATTTCTCACCAATAAACTAATTTCAACTGAGCCATTAGCCTTTAACTTGCCAATAAAATTAATGTTTAGTTGTATTAATCTGCTAAATATCTAATTTAATATTTTAAAACAAATTTATATATCTATATCAAGATAATAATGAATTTTATTAATGTGTATTTTGTTTCATATATATGATTTTTATTAGTAATTTTATTATTGTTTAATAAATATTATTTGTACACAAACAATTCTGCTGTAATTAATAAGCTATTACCAAAGATAAACACATATAACTGTTTACTTGTTTTAATCTATTGGCCAAGATCTCTATTTTAATTTTTACTCTTTTTATCACATATCTTCTTTACTATATGTACTCGTCGACGGGAGTGCAAAAACCAAGGAAATAAATGAGAACCAAGCAATAATACTTGATCATCATAAAAAGTACTTTACCTTTTCTTCCCAATTAGACAGTAAAACCATTAGATTATATATAGCTACAAAACACAAACTTAATGATATTACTCTCCATTCTTCAAAACTCTTATTAAATTATCTTTTATAATAGTATTATATCCATGTGCATGTTAAGTTCAACTTTTTTTTTTTTCGTTATTTTAATTTTCTTAATAATAAAATCGGTCTCTATTATACAATTTAATGCTTTTAATTTTAGCTTTCATTCTTCCCATAGAAGCTTCTGGGCATTTTTTGAACATATGATTATATATTAATTATTAAATACTATTTAATATTTTTTTTAAATTAATAATTTTTTTTTTGTTTAGAAGCTTCATTAAATTAAAATTAGATCATTTGCTCCAAATATAAATTTTCATTCTCTAAAGAAAAATGACAGTTATTTGTTTGACTCCTCTTCTTTTGGTAAAAAAAAAAAATTATTAATTGCCTTCTAATTGATTTACAAATAAAAGAGATGACACTCAAGGTCGTAGAACAATTATTATATCAATTTCAATTTTTAAAATAAAGCATGCTTGGCATTCCACTATCAGAAAGAAACAATTATTGTACTTGAACTGTCTTCCTCGTCATTAGTTTCAATACAAGGAAATAGTAAATGATGCAATATTTATCAACTACATCATTTTGGTCTTACTAACATACTTAATAATAAAAAAAATTCAAAGCTCATTGGCTGGTTTTTGTTTTTTTTTTAGCTTAAAATTTTTCTATTTTATTTTAACCAGACAAATCTATATACGTATTGTGTTAGTGTGTGCGAAATATATAATTATGATGTACAGACATACATACTCTCCCCACTCTATAACAAATGATCAATTGAGGTATTGTGCCAGATTCCATGAAATATGAGATCTAAAAATAGATCACTTGTAAGATATTTAGGATAAAAGTTTTCTGATGTGAAAAAAAAAAAGCTATGGATGAGAGAAACTATATTAAAATGAATCTTCATTTTATGGTAGACTGTTAAAGATTAAAATTGTTGATAGATTTGTTTTTGCAAAAAATAACTGACTGAATGTTTATGTTTTCTGTTTGAAAATGGATTAGGGTAACTAAACAATAGGATACTGCAATCTAGTGGTAATATTTCATCATCATTGATAAGAGTATTTCATTTTTCCCAATTTTTTTAACAATTTATTCTAGGATTTCAATTCAGAATTACATCATAAAATTATGAAAAGTTGCTCTTCTAAAAATTGGCTGAAAGAAGTTTTTTAAAATTATTTTTACAAATTTCAATATTGATAGCTTTATTTATGAAGACATATCTCATCCTCTCAGTACCCTAAATAATTGTTTCAAGTTTAAAATAAACTTTCTGGAAAGAAAAAGTACATGATTTAATTTCTGACTGAAAATGGGGTATCATTCTGTTTTTTCAATTTTTAACTCAAAAGTTTTTGATATTAAGAGCAATATAAAATAACGTTCAACCCCTGTTACTGAAAAGTATAAAATACATGTATAGTCATGATAATATCAGGGCTCATTTTCTGAATCATTATTAGGTTAAAAGGTTATTTATTGACAATCATATAAAGCACTGAATTAACTAATGTAAGGAATATCATTGATATTGTCTCATATTGTCATTTATATCAATAACATATACTAATGGCAGAATCATGTTCGCATACATATAGTACAATACTGTACTAAAATGATTAAAAAAATCAAGTCAGATGTCACATGACCTAATTTTTGAGGATATTTTCAAAGCTTGTTTAAGAGCTTGTTTTGCAAGCTCTATATATAATACTGTACTAAGAATAAATTTAGCATTATATTTGCTAACGAGAAAACTTATAGGGTAAATGATTATTTTCTGTGATTTATCCCCTATTCATCAGCACAAACTATTATGCACCCTATTAATCTATATTTACAGACAAGCACTTATTTTTAATAACTTATTTTAATTCATATTGATATATAAAACTTTTATTTTGTATAATCTATTCATTTACAATTTTTTAATTCAGGTCACTTGGAAATATTCAACTTTCATACACATAGATAAAATATTTTGTATATTATACAGCCCATTTAGTAACTTAACTCTAGCACAATGTAAATCTTTATATATATATAAAATCTTTTAATTTATTCTCTTTTTTCCTCACTAATTTAGATGTTAAAAACAAGTAAGTTTTAATAAATTTGGATGATTGACATAATAAATCAATATTAAGCAACTTTAATCCTAAATTATTACTGCATTTTATTTTTCATTTTAATAAAGATATTTCTCTTCTTTTAACTATATTTTTAAATGTACTAGTAAATATTAAAATTTATTTGCAAAGGAATATATTAAAATCATAAATATTTATATATAAATCAACTTTTAATAAAAGTGATAACCATAAAAGATTATTTCTTTTGAAATTTGATTATATTCAAAAGTTATCAGACATTTACATTTTGAATCCTTTTTTTCTAGTATTATGCTGATTTGAAGATATTAAAATTTGTTTATAATGCACACTTTTTTATATAAAGGATTTTAATGAGCAAAAAATTATGTATCTGGAAAAGAGATTTCTTTGTTCTTTGATAACTTGAGATTTTTAAATTCTTTTGTGTAGGTGGGAAATACATTTCTCCATCACTTTGCAGACTAGATTATAGTTTTCTAACTGGACATTAGAAAAGATGCTTATTCTTTACCAGGATTCCATACATTGAGCATAGTAAATTGTATAATAATTTAGCAATGATGAAATTTTTACTTTTAAATTTCTGAAAATTCATCACTCTTGTATCGTTGGTAAGATGGGTGTTGGATAATGTCTATCAGATATGAAACAATTTCAAAAAAATGATCTTACTTTCTATTCAGATATATTTCTATTTTCTGACCTTTTCTTGGCAAATAGATAATGAAGCTTTTTTTTTTTTCAAATAATTTTTTTTTTTTTTTTTCAAGAACTAACATAAAAACTCTTATTTTTCAAAACAAAAATCTATTTTCATAAAATTTGTCTCAAAACATTTTTACTCATCAGATAATTCTATCATAAATTGCAGGTCCAATGCTAATTTACAGCTGTGCTTATAATTATCAACTCTATTAAATTCAATAGGGATGTGTAAAATTTCTGATTGTTACACGTTTTTGATATTATAAACAAAATTTATTATTTATTAGAATTAATTTTGCAATTAAACCTTTGAAATATAACAAAATTTTTATTTTTATAATCTTTTATTTTTCTATTTATCTTTTAACAACTAGATTTTCAGTTATTTGTTTAAATCATATATTATTTAATTTTGATCAAAACCCTACTATAAAATATATTATTCAAATTAAATTTTAATAAGTGATTCTATATATTAAATAAATTTTCAGTTATAATTTCATATACTTATACATATAAATCCATATGTACTCAACCAATATACAGCATATACCCATACACATATATGTTAATTTCTAAATATATTTCATAGACTTTCCTTTTAAACATTGAAATTAAGATTTGTTTTGAATCAACGATATTATTTAAGTATTAAATGCTATAATATTAAACAATATGAATTTAAATCCTATGCTATTGCCATTTTTTATATTATTAATTTTTATCTTACGCCCTTATATCACTGTCATTAATATGTTCCATTAAAATGTATTTTGATTTCTATTCCTTTTATCCAAATATTATTATTCTTTTCCCATTTCTTTTCTTTTTTATTGTTTAAGCACACATATTCTTTCTTAAAGTGATCTAATTTAACCAATATTACCATGAAGCAAACATATTAATATATTCAATATATATGTACAATAGATAGATATTATATAAAACATTATTAATATTTCAGTAATTTACTTAAAAATAAGAGTGGCATTAGTTGTAATATCTTTTTGAAAAAAGTTATAATTTCAATTTCATAAGTTCTGAAAAAATTACTTCATTGTAAATCCTAAGATTTCATGTAGTTTCATGCTCTTAAGTCAAAATGCTTCAGACTGGCTTAGATATATAGAAATTTAAGTAAAGAAGAAGATGGAACCACCTTTTTCTTATAAAATCTCTGTCTTGTGTTGTGATTTGAGAGCTTCCTATACAGTCATCATTACATCTGATTGACTGTCATATAAGCATTCTAAAATGTGCAAGTGAGAAGGTTTCAGCCTTTCACTTTAATTTAAAATAGAGAAAAACCCATGTAATTTTTTTCTAAAATTAGTCATATTTATTTTTAAACTAAATTTTAGGTTTGGGATAAATAAATGCACTTCATTAATGATTCAGAATAAATATGGGATAGCTTTTTATTTCTTTCATATTATGAAATCTATTATAATCCATAAAATGCCATTGTTTTGACACATGAATACATCCAAGTTTTTCATAGCAATTTTACTTTCTTTCATGTTGTGCAAAGAAATTACTATTATTTTTGTCCATAGAACCAATATTGTCATTTCCAATGTCTTTGAGTCTTAGTTTACTGTTCTTATCAACACATTAATGACTCTGCAAAGAAAAATTCAATAATTCATTCTCTCAACTTTGTGCTTCTAAGGCTGGGGCATATTCACTAATAAAATTAATATAGCTACTATTGGATAAAACAATTTTTAATATCATTCACTGTTTATTGATAAATCTAAAAATTCAAAAACAAAATACAAAAATAGATCTTTAAGCAAGTATTTCTTTTTTGCTTGATAAACTGACCCCCCCCCCAAAAAAAAAAAAAAAAAAATCAACAAAAACAACAACTTGAAATTGCTAAGAGCAGTTATATCCGCTTTAATTCTTAAGAAGCCTACATCCAATCTTAAAAACTCTGCATAAAAAAAACATTTCTCACTAATATCATTATTTCCAATAACTTTAGACCATTTTCTAAATCCTTCCACATTTGTAGAGCAAAAAGAGTTTCTAAATATGAAATCACTTAGTGAATGAGATTCATATTTTTAATCCAGATCCAAAGCAATTTGTTATTGCCTGCATGCTTCATACAAAGATCACAATTAAGAATTCACAGTCTGGTAAATCAACAGCCCCATTATTTATCCATGTCAGATACTATAATATTCTTGCTACTCATTTATAAAAAAAAAATAAAAATAATTAGAATCAGAATTGCTGAGCATTAAGTAAAGAATAAAAATATTATATAAACCCACAAATTCATTGTCACAATAAGTTAGAGAGATGGCCAATGGCATCATCATCATTGTCAATCATTATCAATCCACTGCAGGATGAAGATCTCTTCAAGTTTAATCCTTCTCTGATCTCTAGCCTCTCTTTTCCACATCACCCATGCATACTTTCTTATTTCATCCATCCATCTTACATGTCGGCACTTTCTGGGTCTTTTAAAATCTCTTGGAATCCAGTTTAAGATTTCAAATGACCATTTATTATCATCTCTTCTAGCAATATTTCCAGCTCAACTCCACTTCAATCTTTTAATTCTTTCAATGATGTTAGTAATACCTGTTTGTTCTCTTACTTATATATTGCATTTTAATCTCTTTTTATTCCTAACATGCATCGTTCCATACTTCTTTGAGTGGTCTGAAGTCTCTGTATTGTTCTTCTATTAAGTGTCCAAGTCTCAAAACACATTTATTAAAAATCTTCCTTTTCAAACACAAACATATTTATTTTTAGTATTAAGTTATTTCTACCAAAAACACTCCAACCAAGTTTAATTTTATAATTAATTTCATCCATTATGTTTCCATCTCATGAACTTCAATGATTGAGAAAATGAAAAAAATAGCACTAAGAAAAGACAAAAGTGATTGCTTTTGTTAGAAAAAGTAATAAGCTTTTGATGAGCTAAATATCTTTTCCTATAAGGACCAAAAAATCCTTTATTTGCAATTAGTTTTCATTTTCTCTAAATAGAAATATTTTTTCTCTCTATATAGATACACATACATATATATATATACATAAAATAAATTTATCCAATTATATATAGATAGATGTTAAAAAATAAATAGGATAGAAAAATGTTAGCTGCTGGTATATTGTTACTCTTTATGGATTTACATGTTGGGAATATAACTAGATATACATTTGATTTTGATAACTTAATCAACACTTTTTTTAAAAAAAGCAATTCCGATATTCTGCATCATTGTTCAGAAAAAAAAAAAAAATTCATTGAAACAAAAAATAACAATTTAAGATTAATGAAATTAATTAATTATACTCACCTTTAAATTGAAGATACAGCTTTCCAGCAAATTTTACATTCGCATTATTTTAATAATGAAGACATCTAAAATGAATTTGTAAATGTCTCTTACGGTTGCCATGACAATTAAACTTTGATTACCTTAGTGATATTGAAAAGATTTCATATTAACTGAAAAGTAATGATAATCAACTTTAACTTATAAGCCTTTAAGTAATACATTAATGAAAATTAAAATATATACATAATTCCAAAATTAATTTTCTGACATTAATACATTTCTCTGCATCACTTATTGAAATACTGAAATGAATCATTCCATGCATGATTTACATGAAATGGTTAATGGTTTCTTAGTAACAAAACCATCATAAATAAATTGTTAGTGAACATTATTACTACAGAACGTAAAATGTTTCATAAATCTTAAAATTTCACTTCCATACGCGAATGCATATATATATATGTGTGTGGGTGGATAAAGTATATGTGGAAAAATAAAATAGCATTGAATAGTTTATTGCAAATCAAAGGGCGTCTCTAAAAGAAAAAAAAAATGAAGAAGATATCAATCACCAAGATAATCAATCAACAGCCACTTGGTGAAGAATATAAGATGTACAAATTCAATAATTGAAGATTAATGATGTTATATAAAATTGAAATACCGTTTACAGAAAATAATAATAGATATAATAAACACTTCCACACTTCCCCAATTCTTTTCAAATTCATATAAATAAAGATATAATAAAAGACAAACGACCCTCAAGATGCATTTTGGGCTAAACCAGCACTCTTCAGTTGGCTCAGGTCAAAATAATAATAATGCTAAAGCAGTATATATGAAGGAAATTATAAATATTTCTGTATGCTTCATAACTTTCTCATATGATTAGAACTCTTAAATTGTGATCTACTCGACTTCTGACATTAATTTTCGTCTCTAATCTCCTTTATTTCAAGTTCAAATAGACAACAGTAAAATAAAAAATACTTTCCTAAATTTTCCAAAATCAAGACCTGTAATTTTTTTATTTATTATTATCTGAGTGTAATTTTTTTTTACAATAAACTGTTGCTATAAATACTGCTTTCCAGATCATTTTATTATACACAGTCATTAGTGTATTGCTTTAGATATCAGGATTAAATTGCTGACAAAAGTAAAATATTCTCCACTTACTATATTAAAAAAATTAAATTTTCTAATTAGTTCATTAGGTTAAAACAATAGTTCTTAACTCAACAGTATATCCTTATTCTTAACTCAACAGTATATCCTTAACTTGGATCTCCAACTATTCAAAATGAATGCAGTAAAAATTTTTCATATTTCATATAAATTTATATTTTGTTCTTACATGGATACAAATGTGAGCAGATGGATGGAATTTGCTGGCATAAATGTATATAAACAAATCATAGATCATATGTATTTATGCGATCTATTTCTCTACCTAAAACATTAACATAATATAAAGTTGTAATAATTATATTTATAAAGCACATACTCTTTACTTAAAGTAATATTTATTAAGATAATATAAAGTTGTAATAATTATATTTATAAAGCGCATACTCTTTACTTAAAGTAATATTTATTAAAGCTATAACCTTAAAACTATGCACCTGAAAAAACAACAGTAGGGAGCTCTGCAAATCTTTAACACAAGATTTATTTAATAGACAAGAGCAGATTAACAAGACAATAGAGTGCTGATAACTGAATGATTTGTTGCTCAGAAATTTACATAAAAGATTCATATGAAATTTGAACACAGAATGCAATAGAATTAAACTACAATCTGATCTTGAACTCTAAAATCAATCACTCTACCACTGATCTAAATAACAAAAGACAGTAGAATATGATAATTAAATAATAATACATAATTGTCACTCGCAAGATTAACTATTGTTTACAACATTTTAAATATAATTTATTCTAGTATAATATGACACAAATTTTATATTGTATGCATATTGAAATTTATTTTCTAAACAAAGTGATACACTCTCTCAAGAGATTTTCAAAATTGCAATATATCTATATTGAAAAAGATAAAGGAATTGGTATATGTTTTGTGGATTTGGAAAAGGCATTTGAGAGAGTAATTTGGAATAAATTTATGACTATCTTAAAAAATAAAGGAGTATTTTGGAAAGAGAGAAGATTGATTTGGAATATGTACACTAGGCAAAGGATAAGAATTAGACTGGAAAATAATGAGACTGATGATGAAGTAAATATAGAAAGAGGAATTAGGTATGGATGCATTATGTCATTTGATCTTTTTAATATTTAGTTAAAAGACATGTTAAATAATTATTTATACTATGGCGGAACAAATTTTGGAGGTAGAATAATAAAATATATAAGATTTGCAAATGTTATGGCTCTTATAGCTGAAATGAAAAGTGTCTTCAGAATATTTTGAATAAATTGAAGGTAGAATGTTTAAAATATGGACTGAAGATTAATGTTGAGAAGACTAAGTGTTTATGAATAGGGAGAAATGCAAAAAGATTGCCAAATTGAAATCCATGATAACCTAGTTCAACAGGTAAAGAGATTTAGATATTTGGGTAATTGGTCATGTGAGGATGGAAGAAGTGAAGATTAAGCATTGGCAAAGGAGGCATTTATTTAAAAAAAGAAAATATTTTGTGGACCTTTGAAGAGAGAATTATGGAAAATATTGTTATGTGTGCAGTATACTATTATATGACTATGAAAAGTGAACAATAAGTAATAAAATAAGAAAGAGATTGGAAGCCTTTGAAATGTAGTCATGGAGAAGAATAGAAAAAATCAGATGGATTAATAAAATAACAAATGAAGAAGTTTTGAAAAGAGTAAATGAAGAAAAAAATTGACTGAGGAAATTACAATTAAAAAGATAAAACAAATTCTACATATATTAAAAAGAATATAATTAAATGAAAGATGTTTTGGAGGGTGTGGTGAGAGGAAACAAGAAAAGAGGATGGAAAAGATTGATATTGCTGGATAATATAAGAGATGGGAAAAGTTATAGGAAATTGAAGAGCTGGATAATGAAGAGAACAGAATGGAAAAATGAATGAATTTATGATATGACTACTCTCTGAACCTGTCCATGGGACAGAAGACTCCTGATGATGATGATCTTTAAACTTTATTTACCTATCAGTAATTGTGAAGAAAATTATTCTGTGTCCTGAGTAAAGAAAATTTCATGTTAAGTATTACTTAAAATTTTGAATTGAATAAAATAATAGCAGAAATAATAAAATTCAGGAAAATAAAAAATTTCCAGTCAACATATTTTTTGATTATTCAAAGTATTATATTAAAAAATATAATGAGTAAATGAACAACTTAATGAGCAAGAAAAGTAAAAAAAGTTAAGAAATACTGAAATAAAAGATATTTAATTATTATATTATTTAACTATTAATTATATTTTATTTTACACAGTATTCAATTAATAGGTCACAATTAAATTATTCATTAAATGTATTTATCATTGGTGAATTCTAGTTATTGTTTATTGCATAAACTGTTTTTAACAAAAACATTAAAAAACAAAAGTCCTTTACATATTTTTAAAAATTATTTTAAAAAGCTTATGTAAATTATAAATATAAATGATTTTGTAAATGACACTCAAAACATTACTTCAGGAGTCATGGACAATGTAAAAATAACTACTAATAATAAATTTATTGGGATACATTACTGTTTTTAAAATAAAATCTCCTAGCCAAATAGAAATTATTTTCATACAAGGCATTATAAAAGTTCCTCTAAGTCATAACAGTGTTGGTCTGGTATAAAATATTTTTGGAAATTTGATAAAGACATGCATCAACTTTCTGAAAAAATTAAACGAGCAATTTTTACAAAGCTTTAAAAAATAATATGAAGTGCTGTAAATTAAATAAAAATTCTATGAACAAAAATGCTTCATAAAAGCACTCAATCTTTATGTCAATAAAGTACATATTGATAACTTTACTAGTAACATGTTTTACAAAAAAAAAATACATAAATAATGGTTTTAAATAATGCAATTTTTATTATTGATGAAGAAATTTATGTTCTGAATAAAATGAAATGCCACATGTTGAATATAAATTTTTAAAAAAAATCAAATGGTTCAAATTAATGGAATTATTATGCTCAATCTACAACTTGGGTACTTGAATAGTATCCAATCTGAGAAATTAACCATACAATATTTTATTAATAATTAAATGTCTACGCATAACAAATGATCTCACATTAAAGTGGATAGAATGCAAAGAAAAAAAACTTTGTCAATGCCACTAAAAAAATTTCATGTTACTAATCATCTATGGGTTTGTGTGTGTGTCAAGAACTTTTGGTTCACTCCAGCAGTTTTTATCAATTATTTTAAAATATTGATATATTAAATTTCTCAAATAAAAACTATCAGATTTATTATATTTTTCAATTTTTTTTAAATTAATTTTTTGTTTGCAAAAATAAGCAATGCAAAAAGTTGAAAGTTTTGATTTTAATTTGGGAGGTCATAACTTTTAAAAAATATTAATAAAATTTGAATAAGTAAATAAATATATTTAAAAATAATTTTGTTTAATAAATATTTCTGATAAATCATAAAGAATATATATTTGTAAATACTGATTGTACTTAAATTAACATTTATCTATCTACTACATATATAAAATAAAGTGAAAATATCTCTGGTTTTCTTATAACTCAAGCAGTAATAAACTCTAAGTTTGTTTATTTTTTTACACACAGCAAAGATCTTAAGGCAGATTTAAGATTCTAATTTTCTGGATTAATTAGTTGAAGTAGTCCTAGGACCAAAAGACTGCTGTATCCCACAGTGCATATAAACTATATATTATTTAAATAAACAAGAAAATGGTATGAACTTGTATTCACTTAATACATTATTTAAGCTTTCTAATGATGGTCACCATATTGATTAATGAATGATCATTTGTTTTTCCATTATTTATTTTAAATTTGTAATTTAAAAAATATTTACAAAATCAATATATGTAATGTATTTTAAAATAAATGGGGAAACGGTGAAAATTCATAATCATTTGATAGAATATGGTAAATACTAATAATTATTTATATTTTCCAATATTAGGAATATTCTTTCCATAATGGTATATAAAAATTTACAAAAGCTTTGATAACTATTAATTAAAAATTATTTTCCAGATGATAAAATTATTAAATTACTATGATTTTAAAAAAATGAAAAATTAGTCAGGAGATTGTGCAAGTAATTACCAACATATACCTATGCTTGTGTGTGTGTGATAAGTTGCATACATGCAGATAATGATACTTACACGTTCAAATTATAATTTATGGTTGACCTAGTAATTATTTTACTTATGAATCTTGTGTAAAAAAAAAAAAATGAAATAAATATGCAAATATTTTTGTTTTTGAATATCATTTATCATGAATTATGATAAGAACTTTGTATAGCAATTTAAATGATTTATTACAAAATTTTTATATACCGGTATCTATTATTAAAATCTATATTTTAAAACTCATTTATCAAAATTTACAATTCATGAATCAATATTTTATTTTTAAATGTTTAAATTCTTTATTTTTTCAATAACTATATTTTCTTAGTTTTATAGCTTTTCACAGTAATAAAACTTTATAGCAACATATATTTTAACTTTACATTATATAAACTATAAAAAAAAATGCAATTCTGACTAAATTTAAACAATCTATTAGTACATTATAATTCTTATGGGTTACTATACTTTGCATACTTAGTGTTATATGGAAGATCTTGCCAAGTTTAATCCCATTTCTCTGATCTCTAGCCTCTTTTCTTCATATCACCACCAAGAAACTTTCTTATTTCATTCATCTCATATTTGGTCTCACTCTCAATCTTTTACAATCTCTTGGAATCTGCCAATCTATAATTATGTCTTCTTGCAATATGTCCTGTTCACTTTCATTTCAGTCTCTTAATATTTTCAATATTGTTAGTTATATTGTTTGTTCTCTTACCTAGGTACTTCGTTTTCAATTTCTTCTTGTTATTCCTAATATATATCTGCCCATATTCCATTAAGTAATCCGAAGTCCCCATATTGTTCTTCTGTTCAAGATCTAAGTCTCAAATCCATAATTGGTAAAATATTTATATTAAAACCTTTTGCAAACGCATACATATTTCATTTTAATACTAAATTATTTCTGAAAAAAACATTACATCTAAGTTTAATTTTATGATTAATTCCATCCATTAAGCTTCATCTGTATAAATAATTTAACCAAGATATTTGTAGTTGTTAACTTCTAGTTCATAACTATCAATCTTTTTTTCTTCTTCTGACAATGTTACTTCAATCTTTTTAACAGTTATCTTTAATACTATTTTTTAATTTCATCTGTTAACTCTTGTAACACTTTTTGAAAATCTGAAGCATTATTTGCAAACACAACCATATCATCTGCAAAATCTATATATTTAAATAATTTCCATATATTTTTACTCCCTTAGAATCCACAAAATACATGCATAAGAATTAATAATTTTTATTAGGTCATTCATTAGATTAGAGATCACCCACTTAATGAATAATATTTCTGTAGTGTAATTTTCACTACATCACTTTCATGCAAGGTAAGGACTGGTTTCTATCCAATTTTAACACCCTGTGGAAAGATCTAATTATAAACATATGACTAAAGACATATAAAAAAATGTATAATCCCTGGGGTGCACATTTGATGAGTGCTGGTTCAGTACTAACTGTGCATATTGGGAGTCTTATCTTTTTCATCTAACTTTGGTCATATGTTTCCACAAGGTGTTAAAAGCAGATAGAATCCAATCCTCATCTTGCACGAGAGATATAATGAAAATTATACTACAGAAATATTATTCAATAACTTAAATAAGAATATTTCATAGGAAGTTTTTAAATGCTTTGAATTCAAGTTATAAAGAATTTGTTTTAATAATTAATATAAAAAAGTAGGGTTTTTATAAGTTAGTGTTGGGAGGGGGAGGGTACTCACCAGCTTTTACGCTTTTTAATTAGTAAGGTAGACTTGACTGTTGATGTACAATACTAATTACGATATTAAACAACATTTCTAGCACTTCTTATAAAACTTTTATTTTATATAAATCATATAATTTTTACATAATTTTTTACACATACTCCAAAATGTCATTGCTGCAGTTAACAAAATTTAAAAAATAGCATAAATTACATCATATTTGAAAGTGGGTTATGAAACTTTTTATCATTATAACATAAAAAGTATTTTTTAAAAATTGATTAAATTAAAAATACAATGGCAAGATTATAAAATAAATTTACATTTTCATCAGTTTGTTGAATGTGATACTTAATCTACTGTTATAATGGTCTATCTTTGTTGGATTAGGCAAGTGAAGAAAATAAATGGTAAGAGACTATCTAAAAAAATATTTTATAGTAGACTTGAGTTTGATTTTTTTTATTTTTTGTAATCTCAAAAACACTAAAAAAATGTAATGTTTACAGGGACAAAACTCTCCACACAGTAGCACTACTCAGTGTAATCTATGGATGCAGGAAGATTTGTGCATAAAATCCCTTTCTAAGGTTACTCATCCAATATCCTCAGACTAGTTTTTAGCTTGTGGCTTTCATCAGTGAGGAGCCTTGGATCTGAGAGCACTGCATCTAGAATAGTGATCATGTGATGTGAAATGTAATGTTGATTGCTTTTACTGATAGGATATGGATGATAAAATATAGTGGAGAGTAAAAATTGGGCAAGGTGTTAAGTTTTTAAAAAAGAAATATTTGATGTTGAGTTTAAAAGATAGAGTCACAAAGTATAAGTAAACCAATTAAACAATCAATGCATATGATATACATAGTATGTTTCATGGATTGGTTCATAATTAACCTTTAATATTTAAACATAGTTTTATTGATAATAGAATAAATACAAATTATTATACTATTAAAAAGCAATTGAGTTTTTCAGGAACTGTAATTGAAACAAAAATGACATCTTAGATAATACTGTACAAAAGTGATCAATTGTGTAGCTATACTTTTTGGAAAAAGCCTCTATGCTGTTAATTATTATTTTAAACGATGGGTACCTAGCATGTGAAAGTAGATATGATATTCCTGAATGGGTGTAACCAATTTCAATGATTTAGAAAATGTTTGAAGATTTCTTTTCCTGATCCGCCATAAAAATATATGATATTAATGTTGAAGAATCTCACTCTATGCAATTACAAAGACAATGGATTGACAATCAGAGCATTAAGATTTTTATTTTTTTCATCTTTCTACATTTTTTTTTCTTTTGAAAACAATTCTACTTATTTTGAATGGCTGTTTACAATAATAATGATATTTTTTTAGTAATTGATGAATAAAATAAATATATTTCTATGGTTTATCCAAGTACACCAATATGACTGCTTAAAAGCTATATTAAATTATTATGTAGAAGGAGTGGAGCAGTAAAATATAAAAATTAATCTACCCACTTTTGATGCAAAAAAACTTATAGATCCATAATATATACTACACAACAGATTATCATCAACCTTATCAAAGATAAGTTCTAACAAAACAAACATAACCAAATAAAAAATATTCTAGAGCAATAACATTTGTTTTAGATATATATTATAAATATAGTATTAATTTCAATCATATTCTTTTAATCTATCTCAGACTTATTTCAAGTTTATTAAAAAGTTATCAGTTGCATTTCACAAGAGCCAATAAAGGTATACACCACATAGAATATGACTGACTTGTAGTTATTTTAGATGCCAAGTAAATAGAACATTACATTTAAGCAGATGACAAACAGAAATAAGCCCTAATTTATGTTTTGTTTCCTGATAATCTAAAAATCTTAGATCTTAAAATGCTTGTTTTACATACTTTGTCTGATGTAGAATGAAATTAATTATATCTATTGTGTGATATTGAATATTTATATTATATTCAGTAGTAGTAATAATACATAAAAGTTTTGCCACGAGTGTACAAATTAACCTGACAACAAAAACAAATAAGTCCATGTATATCACATACTGGCCCTTAAGTCTACATATTTAATATCTTATGATTATATCTTTTAATTTTTTTGTTCATATGTCATAGCATCCACCGGGACGCGAACCCACACCCATCTGCAACCAACCACTTGCCCGCATGGCGGCTGCGACACCTCTCGGCCAACAACGCAAGACATATCTTTTAATTTTTTCTGCAATTAAACATCACTTTTTGAAATATTATATCTCTCTATTAATGAATAAGAACAAAATAAGTTCTTATCAATTTTAGAATTCATATTTTTATAGTTGAAAGGCCTTGAGTCACAAGATGGAATTAATTAAAAAGCTAACTGTAATTAATATAATGGATATTTTTTAAAAAATGTTAAAAGAATCTCATTCATATCTTCTGGTAATGATAAATTCAACTATCCCAGGAATACTCTTTATAATCAATATTTATCTAGCAAAGACTTAAAAATAAAAGGCCTAATATAATTTATAATGATTAGTGGACCAAGAAACACCCTTTTAAGAATTAACAATGCCATTGCAAATAATATATATCAGACTTTTAAATTTTTCACTAAATTTTTCTAATTTAAGACCAATAATATTAAAGAACTAAAACTTGCATCTGACTCTTTCAAACCCAAAGATCTAGTGACATACTTCAAAGTTTCTAAAAAAAAATTAGGATTAAAACACACAAAACTAATAAATCTAATTTTTTTTAGAAATTCTGGCATTTTTTACAAGTTCTGAAAGAATAACTTAACACCAATTATGTAAACAGTTGAAAATTATTTAGTTTAAAATAGGTTAAATTCTAGCTAGTATGAAGCAACTCCATATTTAATTTCCACAGAATGAAAAAATATTTCATTATAAACAAAAAAAAAAAAACTAGTGCTATCTTTATTAATTTAACATCATCTTATGAAAAATAAGCTTCTAAGAGTTTCTAAAATCTGTAAATGTAAAAAAAATAAGTTTAATTATGAAAAAAAAAAAAAGTTTCTAATAAAAAAATTCAAATAACTAAATAATCATAGTATTTCTTTGCCTTTAAGATTATTTAAAGATTAATACAGAAATGATTATAAACATGAAATTCTCCTTAAGCAAGAATTTTACAAAATTTCAAATCAATGAATAAATCCATTTCTATAATCCTAATTATAATTTCTTTGCTTCACTTGCTTTTCAAAACATGCTTCTAAATAACAAATTTGAAGTTATGGGTGATTTATTCAAATTAAAGATTCAGATAAAAATTATTTACTTAAAAAATAAGATTTTATTTTATAAATTGTGATAACTTAAATTAACATTCATTCCTGTTTTCTTTGTAATTATTCATTATTAGCAGGGTCGGAGAAAGGTGGTAAGCAAAATAAGCAAGGCATAATAAGAGTACCACTACAAGAAGATCACAAAAATTATACAGAATTAAGAATACATTTATTTTTGTTCTGTTACAAATATTAATTATTGCAACTTGATTTATTATTTTCACAAAATAAAAAAACATAAAAAATAATTAAATTAAATCATCATTTCTTGAAATACGATTTGTCAATTATAATTTTCTATAGTTTATTTTTCTCTTATGATATCTCAGTTATGTCTTCTTAAGCTGGGTTTACATGATGCGTATTTCAAATCACATTGCTATGTGATTCAAAATGGAACAGTCTGTTTTACTACTAATATCCACGTCATATATATATTGTGATGGTTATTTGGTATTTGTAAAATAATAAAAAATGTAATTTAAATTTTTTTTTATTGATTTATAAAAATATCTTAAATTTACCATAGCAAACAAAATTAAAAAAAAAAAAATCCAAGATTGCATTTTTATATAATTTGAAATTCTTGTAACAATTTTGATTTAGTTTTAAAAACACACATTTAAAAAAAAAGGACAATATACTAATAAAATGCATAACAGTGTATATATATAGATACATTAGTTAAAATAGAATCAGTTAAAAGCAATATTTATATTAGAGTACACATAATGGTAAAGCTAAATAATGACAAATTTTTAAAGTAATAATTAAATGTGTATTGTTTGTCTGATATATTTAAAGATAAAACAATGCCATTTTAAAATATTTAGGTGAAGTTATTTGAAATCTAAAATACTGTTTTAAATTACTCTATAAATAATTAATTAAGAAATGACTAAAACTAGTGAATTTCATTTCTTAGAAAATCACTAATTATCTTCTTCCATTTTTAAAAATGAAAAGAAAATGTGTTGTGAATTACTTAAAGTTTACCACATTAATGGATTGTCTCAAAGGATAAAATTTTGTCAACATTTATTGTTCTAACAGGAATTAGTCTTCTCACTTCTCTTAACTTAGCCTTAACTGAGTGATTAATATTTTTCTTGTATATAGCTTCTTCAATTTGAATATCATATGTACTTCATAGATTATTAAAGACTTTAAGTAAATTTTAGATTATAAAGGATATTTGTTTGTACTTATTATATATAATGTAGTTGCTATAAACTTCTTATAAGAGAAACGTTGGAGTAAAAGAGGTTCTACAGGTAATATAATTTATATTATATATATATAGCATATAAAAGTGATTTACCCGCTGAAGAAGAAGCTGTAAGTAGCAAACAAAAATCAAATTAATTTAGGCCTAGTACTTTCGAGGTTTTCCTCATATTCATGGCCAAAATAAGTTATAAACATTGATGACAGTATGTGTAATTTGTTTTGGAGAGAAAAATTGTTAATGTTAATGTAGGTACATTAATGACTGTACGATGACTATTTATGTAATGAATTACTTTTGTCAACTATAAATAAACTCAGTAAAAAAAATCTTTAAAAATTAAAAGAATGTTTCAGTCTACAAATTCATTTTTAACAACAGTAATAATAATAATAAGACATAAATGAAGAGGAATTGTATGAAGAACTATGTCTGTTTAAAAACTTATTTTCAAGTGAATTATCTCAATTAAAAATTCCACTGGATGTTCTAAGTTATATTTATGAAAATTATTTGACCGTTTCATTCCCAAATTTGAGCATATCCCTTAAAAATATTATTAATTCTTCCTATAAGCACATCTAGTGGAGAAATAAAGTTAAAAATCATAAAAAATTATTTACGTTTGACAATGATACAAGATTGGTTAGTAAATTTGTCAATGATAGCTACAAAAAATGACATATGCAATACTCTATGATGATATAGTATCTAAATTCAGTTCCGTAAAAGTTCAAAAAGTTTATAATTATGTAATAATTAGAGGGAATTTACCTTCAAGCTCCTTTCAGCTATCCACTCCATATTATATAACCAATACACATGACCACATAGATGGGAAAAATATAAATGATCTCCAATATATATAAATTTCATGCTTAATTATAACTCATCAGTTAGTTCAGATCATCATCTGCCACACACATATATATAATCAGTACTCAGTTTATACTAAGCAAATCTTTAAACTTTAATGTATAGGCTTCAATTCCTCTCCACTCTCCAACTCTTGTAATGATTACATAAGATGAAGTGGATAGCTGAAGGCAGCTTCGAAGTCTGTGTTCAAATCTCTTTTAATTGAATCTAAAGTTCAGTATATATAATATACTTGTATTTAAAATATTACAGTCATCATGAGTTCTGCCCATATCTCTTCTGTGTATTCAAATGGACATATTAAAGTCCTAAATATGAGGGGTCAAAGTAACTTAAAGTCAACATGGGTATGACAACAATATTTGCATCAATAAGAGCTTTGAGCATTCCATCATAAGAAGCTGAAGAAAAAGAGGGTAGAAAAGATTAAAGCCTATCCATTAAAGCTTGAAGATTTGCTATATTAATATAAACTAAGCACTAATTGTATATATGTGTGGGAGATGATGATCTGGATCAATTGATGAGTGCTGGTTCAGCACAAAATATGCATATTGGAGATTATCTATCTATTTACATGTATGTGATCATGGGTATCAGTTATATAAAATAGAGAGGATAGTTGAATGGAGCACATTAAAACTTTTTAGGATGGGGGCATCAATCCTTGTTTTGCATAAGGATGCTATTGACCCTTCCTCTAGCCCTGATTATTAGCATAAATAATCAATTAATAATTAAAATGTTAATTACTTTGATTTTATTTTAGCTCACTAAATAATACACTTATTTAATTTTTAACAATCTCTTACAGAAGAAAACATACAATATATAGATTTGATTGGATTCAAATAAATTAAATCATTACATAAGGATTTTACTACAAACATATATCTTATATTTTTTATATAAGTGCACATATTATATTTTTATTCCCAATGTTATAATTGATGAGTCATCAATAATTACTAATCTACTAGTGTAAACCATCCCAAGCACAACAATTTTCAAAACTATTGCAATTGGAAGTAACACAGAGCCAATATAATTCGTTTATAAATCTTTAATAATAATACATACTAAAGTGTTATATACAACAATATACAAGTAGTAGATGTTTAGCTAAAATAGGTTTATTAATTGCTCAGTTTGTTTTAATAGTGATTTTAGATTACTGAAGTGTAACCACATTATCCATAGGAAGATAATGTTATATTGCATTTACCACAAAGTATGTTTTTAATTCTATCAGCTTTCATTACTATATTGTATTAAATATGACAATCTTGAGATGATTAACTGTCCTTGTAATATTACTTATGGTGGCAATGATTATTATACTGGTAATAATTATCTGAGTTTGATACTTTTATTTAAATAAGAAATACCTCACTAAGAAATGCATTTTTTTATGATTGATTTGAGATTATCATTGATTACTTCAGTTTTAAAAATAAATAATTCAAAGGGTAACTAATAATCCTAACTTCAACCTCTTTAAGTTCTGTGATTAGCTATGAATAGTTTGTTCAAAACTAGATTACAATTATTCCGTCTAAATCTGGAGCATCTGATATTTTTTCATTATTGATGTTTGGACTATTGTTTTTTAGTTTTAATTTCTTTGTGAGAACTGAATTGTTTTTTTCTCTATTCTATGATCTGGTCTGAACTGGTTTCTATATTGATGATGTGAAATACTTTTGCTAGGTTGGATAATGAATACTTCTTGGTCTTTTATGACTGTGATGATAACAGGAACTCATTTAGTATCATCTATTTATATATGGCATAGACCTTTAATGTAATTAAAATGTAATTATCTTTTTTTAATATTTAGCCTTAGAACAAACAGGTTTATGGTTAAAAATAATTTGCAAATACCTTTAACAGATATTTGAAGTATGGTTTAGAACTTAGTTGTATGCTGGAGTTAGAGTATTTTAGTTAAATGGGTATTTCATCTTCCTGAAGTGTTTTTACTGGATGCCTTTTTTATTTTCTTGTTACAACCTTTCAGCTTTCCTTCATTTTCAATGTTAAAAGGTGAAGTTAAAATCTGTTCAATGTTGTTACTTGAAGAGAAATATTTGAATGTTGGTAATGTGAATATTATCTCAGTGAGAGATACAGTAGTATTAAAATTATCATAAATAGCAACAATTGCTATAATATTTCAACATATGATATGGTATTGAGTGATAGAAAGTCAATCATTACAATCATTTAGAGAAAGCATCAATGACTATTAGTAATCATTTACTATATCACGAACTAGCCATGATTAATATGAAGTCTAAACAAAGGACCATCTGATTTAGATCAATGACAACTTTTTATTATAACTGGTATATTTGGTGTTACTGGATAACATAAATTCTATATATAGATTCAATATTAGTAGTGGTGCAGTGATCAACATATTTTCTGGTGTGTAAATTATTTTCCAAATCTATCATACTGGTAGAAATATAACTATCATATTTAAAGTAACCTGAACTCAGTAGATGAACTAGTTTTTAGTTTGCCATGCTTCTTTATATTTCAGTAAAAATGAAAGGTTTCACTATTTACTTTAATTTGGATAAGGCTGTGTTCAAATCTTTTAAACCATTTTTAATAAACTTGGACTTAATCTCTGCACTTAACATTAATCAAATAATTATCTCCTTTTTTGTGAAACATGCTGTTCAATGTGACTAACATTAAAGCAATATTGAAAAACTGATTTATATAAGGTTTTGTCTCCAACATATTTCTGCGTCAAATTTTTTCAGGACTTGCTATTTAGACTTTAGTCTATTATGTGCTAAATATTTGAATTAGGAATGATTAACCAAAATAACCTAAAATTGAAATAATACCGTTCTTCAATAGGTTAACCTATAGTTATGCTTCTATAGTTTAGACATAGTTTGTAAACTTTCATAATAAATATAACATATTCTTCTATTGCCTAGGAATTCCTTAAAATTATAGGTTAGTATCAATTTTCCAAGTTCTGTGGCATAAGCTACTGCCTTATTATTTATTTGATTGGGCATATTTTTAAAATATTTATAGAAGTAGATAGGAATAGACTGTCAATAATTCATCTATTTGCTTAAATGTTAAATGATTCACACACTTTCAAAAGCTGAAATAAAGTTTAATTTTAATATTGCTCATCTGATTTGCTTTTAACCTATCCAAGTGAATAAACCAATTTCTCAGAAAACATGGACTAAATTCTTCTAGTGTCCTTGTTTTAGTCAGCTTAATATTTTTTTCTCGATCTCTTAACAATCTTTTCAAACTAAGTGAATCAAATGAAATCTCAACTGATTAGATTTTCACATTTTATTTTTTTACTTTCTATTTCACTCAGTCATAATTGTACCGATTCCATTACTAAATTTATGTCCTATCATGATTGCAAATTCTGTTTTTGTAAATAATATAGAGATAAAACAATTAGTTATAAATCTTTACTAACAATAAATACCAAAATGTATACAATAGTAGATAAGTTCAATGCAACTAATATTTTGGTGAAATAAAATTAGTAAGTACAAATCAATCTTAAATTTAACATGGTGTTTGGTTGCCTGAATGCAATTAAGTCAAATATTTGTGTCAGAATACCATTTTGTAGTCAATCAGTTATGAATGATGTTTATACCATATTTTCTACAGAATATGCTACTCATTAAATTAAAACCATAATCGTGTCAATTATCATGATATAACTTGATTAGAGATGCCTGACTATCTTCTTGCAATCAAGTTACAATATCATGTTATGAAAACTTTTGCAATGGACATTAGAGATGATTTCTCCCACTAGTAAATTATAAATGATTATCTACTGAGTTAGTAATGTATTCAGAACTTCTTGCTATTATTTAGATATAGGATACAGAATTATAGCAAAAAATGTATTTTATTATGATTGGTTGAAAATATCATATAATTTTAGCTAATAAATGGTTGATTAAAATAATTATTTAGAGCTGCCAAAAGTAATTTGTTCAAAACTAGATTATAAGAGAATTCATATAAAACTTTTTTATCTGAGACATCATTTTAATTTAAATTATTCCTAAAACATAGATTAAAATCAATTTAATAAAGCAACCATTAATTTAATTCATTTATTTAAGTGCAAAACAACAGCATATAGTCAATTACAGATTACACAAAAAAATAGTAAAAGAAATATATATAATGTCGAAGTAACAAATAAAAGAGAAAATATATATTTAGAATAAATGTAAAGTAATCAAAAATGATGTTCAAATTTAAGAATATTGTAAAATTGATTAGAAACTAAATTGAAATGATTAGTATTAGTACAAACTTGATTACATAAAGAGAGTAGCTTGAATAAAGAAAAAACTTAAGCACACTGGAATGACAAGGTTGAACCTAACAGAGAGAAATAGACAGAATATCATGCTTATGAGACCTAATTATAAAATCTAAAATTATATCAAGTAGAATAATTTGTTGATTTATTATTCTGAAAAGAAATTTAAGATCTCTACATTTCCATCTAAAAGAAAGATAATCAATTTTATTTCCCAGAAATATATATTTGGAAAATTTATTAAACACTAATTTTAATAAATTACATCCTCATTTAGAGCTAGAATTCCAAATAATTGGACAATATTCAATCATGGGAAGAACCAATAATAAAAATAATTTGAATTTTGAACCATCATTAAAATAAGTCATGGCCATGAATAAAGATGGTATCCATGTGCATTCATCTCTATATGAGAAAGAAAGAATCCATAAAAAATAAAACTCCCAGATCTTTTTACAATGCAATAGGTTTAATTTTATGAAAATTACTAAAATAAAACTTCAGATTTCTTAGTAAATGCAACAAAGGAACATTTATTAATATTAATTGACATATTATTTAGATCATACCAGGTACTAATTTATCAATATCTTTCTGAAAAAAGAGTGAAATCAATTACTAATATAATTCTTCTACAGATTTCATAGTAATCAGCATAGCATAAAAGATGAAAAGATTTCAGACAATTCTTAAGGTCATTACAAAGCATGGATGCTAAAATATTACCCTGAGAAACATTTAAATTACATTTGAAATTAGATATTATTATTAAATTTTACAAAAGCTGTACAACAACAACAAAAAGATTGAAACCAAAGAATAAGTTTAGTAAAAAAAAACCCCATTTTGTGTAATTTGTGAAGGAGAATGATGTGGTCTACTTTATCAAAGGCTTTTGATAAATCAAAAATAAAATCAAGTCTCTGTTGATTCTCAATTTCATGTGCTATATGATCATAAATAATGAGCAAATTAATTTCTACTGATCTATTAGGAATAAATCCATGTTGTGAAGAAATGTTTTGACTAAGGTCAGAAATTTTTTTTTTTTGTAAAAATACCTCTTAAAAAATCAAGCTATAATATGTATGACAGAAACAATTATAGTTATTAACACAATTTTTGGATTCATTCTTAAAAATTGAGATTATTTTATCACATTTAAGAACATTGGGGAAAATACAGGAATTAAATGACAAATTAAAAATGAATGCAAAAGGTGCTGCAATAAATCTAGACCTTTGTAAATTTGTAAATGAAGAAAGTAGCAAAGTCCTGGTAAAAGAAGGAATAACTCTGGAAATTTATTTAAATTATCTATACTGAGGACATTCATTTTAGTTTAAGTCACTTATTTAACAGTGATGTATTGGGTAAAGTGAAAAAAAAAAATCAAGCTTACTATTGGTTTCTTTTTAAAAAAGTTGATCAAAAGGTCATTTTTAATTTCAAATAAGAAAAAAAAATATTTTAAATATATTAAATATTTTTTACTAATAGATACAGTAAAAAAAATTCAAAAGATTTCTCGATGACTTTTATATGAATTTATATTCTTTACAGGAATTTGGCTAAATTAACTATCTGAAAAAAATACTTCTTTACATAAATGAATATTTGTATCTATTATTTTATTATTACATTTGTAACTTATGGATCATGTCAATATATAATAAACCATAGATATAATAATGTTTTACTTTAGAATTTTTCAAGAATTTCTCGAAAATAAATAAGATGGAGAAAAACTGACATATCATTGCTGGAAGGAAACTGTTTGACGAGTCTTTGGTCTTATATTACATTGCTTGTATAATGTCCTTACTGGCTCTTATTAAATCTTAAGAGGCTTATAAATGATTATAAACGTTTTGTGAATCATGTAATGTTATTTTTATATATATTGTGATGATCACACATACTGCGATCACACATGTGTACATTTAATATATAGCATAATATTAAATGTGAGTTTTTATGTAAACTAAGTTATAGAAATTGGATAATAAAGTTAGAAAAATAAAATAAATTTATTTTAAGTTAGTTTTAATTAAAAAATCAAAATGGTAGTTGAGGAATGCATGTAATTAAAAAATCAATTATAGTAATTAAAGAAAGTGAAGGGAGGTAAGCAACCAAGATCCTTATCTTCCACCTTCCAATGTTAACTTTTTTAGAATTTAAAATTAGTAAGGTTTAAGGAATAGTAAAATAAGATCACCAGAAGGTGATGATTAAATCTTAAAGGGAAAGGTAAATAAAAAGGGGTTAATGATTGTAGAATTAGCAATCATAAATTTCAGTCGCAATTATAAATAAAAATAAATAGATTTATAAAAAGATAAAGATCACCTCTTCAAACTACACATGTGAATGCATGAAATATATGTATGGCTATGTGAAGGTAATAAAGAGTGTGTAAATAAGAAAATTATTTCATTAAAAAGAAATGGGAAGTAAATAAAATAAAAAAATAAACAAATAAAAAAAAAACAAGAAGAAATTTTATGTATTTCATGAAAATAAAATAAATGTGTGAAATGTAATTAATGACATTCCAAAAACAATCAAGAATATAAGAAAAGGATTCTGGGACAATTAAGTAACAAGTTGAGTAAAGAAGTAGCCATTTTTTAGTTGTTCTTGAGTCTGCTGAGCTGACAGACAGAGTAGTTCAATAGCTGTGAACAAAAATGTACCAAGAAGTTGAAACAAGGAGAATGCAGGGCTAAGGGGCCACAAACGGATGCCAGTTGATCCACGCTCACCTTGGGTGTAAAGTCATCTTCCCCATGAAGTAATAGGAGAGATAGTGCCTGCCTGATGGTTCACCTTCCCTGTTGTTGAAGCCGCAAGAATACGACTTAAGTAAGCTGCAAGAAAGAATCCAGCCGGATCCCAAGAATTTCCATCTCTACAAAAGAAGTGGAGTAATCCACATGATGGGTAATAATTCCCTCATCAACGTCCAGAAAACCTAGGTAATTAACTTTAATATAACATGCATGCACACACTTACGTAAATGGCCACATTAATTAAAAAATGCAATTGCAAAAGTGAATCTGAATGAACCAAATAATTAATAGTTTTCTGTATCAAAGAATACGTGAAGAAAAGACTATAAGCTATAAAATATCTACTTATAAATATTTAGTATCAAAGAAGTATCATTTTAGGTGAAGGGTTAATTAAATTAAATATAATTTGTGTTATTTAAATGATTGCTTGTTTTATGTTGAAGTATTATATTTTAATGTTTATGAATGTATTATATTAAACAATATTTATTTATAAATAGCTCCTTACGTCTCGTCTTTCCTTCTTCACCATACTAATTATAATGATATACCCGCAGGGTTTATAAAATACTAAGTAGACATTTATTCTAGTAAAAGTACACGTATCGATATAGTACAGTAATATTAAATCTCGCAAAAATTATAAATATTTCAAGCGCTAGATTATTTTAAATAAATAATTCTTATGAATGAATATCCAGCAGTAGAAGAAGCGTCTGATCGGGAAAGATAATACTGAAATATGCCATTGGTAATCTCGGTATTCGATCAGGAATATAGACTTAATTAATGAGTCCATATTGGCTTCTTTGCTTGACGTGACAGTCATCTCGATCATAAAGTGTAAAATGTAAACGTTTACAAACGGTCGAAAAGGTAATTCTGTTACAATATATTAAGTTTTCTGCTCAAAAGCAGGTGCAATAGATATACATTAATTATTATAATTAAACAATAATATCGGATCAACATTTCTGATTGATTTCCATACCTTGCCATCTTCAACATAATTTATTATAAGGTCTCAATTTCAGGGAAACATTATAAATTTTAATAAATTTTAAATATCATTGAGAAGCACATAGGTAAGATCTAAAACAGTGGTTTTAATATTTATTTATTTTTCTAATATACTATATTTTGTTTTAAGAAATAAATTTCAGTTTACAGATATAAGCTTTTTTAAGTTTATTCTTTTATCAATAATTAACTATTACTACTAATCATCAACAAATAAAAGCATGAATTTTGTTTCTTTTATACTTCACAAATACATATATCTTATATGAATAAAAAAATGTGGAAATAAACCGTAGCCATACAGTGCCACCCAGTGCAAGCCTTAGTAATCAATGAATGCACAGGGTGGCATTAACATTTGGAGAATTTGCTACTGTTGTTAACAACATGTGTAAGCATAGGAAATGGTGATCATGTAATGTTTTGAAGATTTTAAAAATGTGGAAGTAGTATTAATATTTATAATATATTTCATCAAAATGATTTATTTAAACAAACTATACATTGTGCTGATATATACATATTAGCTGGATAGATCGCTTTGGTCATATCATAGTGGAAGAGTTAAATGTTTCAAGAACAAAGGCAATTAAGATTTACATTATATACGAAACACCATACTAATTTTTATGCACTAAATAAGATACTTATAATCATTCAGTATATCTACAATTTATAAATGAAAATATCCATCAGTGACTTTTATTTAATATAAACCATCACCATGGTTCCAATAATATTTAAATAAAATTCTTTAAATATAGGATCTCTGGGTGCAATTTCCCTTAAAGATGTTATAATTCTAAAGATAAAAACTATAAATCTCTTCAAGTTGGTTGCTATGCACTAGCATAACTATAATGCCATAGTGAAGTATCAATGGTAACCCATAAAAATTTAGTTCAGTTAAAGATGAGCTATCTTATATAAATCACTACAGTGAGTATCTTAGCTGTTTTATCATCCAGGACTACTGATGCGAGACTAATTTTAAAAATTGTTTTGTTTTTTTAAAAAAGTGAAGACAAAAAATTTTCTTTCACATCTAGTATCACACAAGCTTTATTCACAAATCCTCACTTATCAGAGGCCAACATACTCTTCACTGTTTGCTGAATTATTTTTGTAGATATTAGTTATTATTGAGAACTGTATAATTTTAGAATATCTATGCTGAATAGATGCTATTATCCTCTATTAAGAAAGGTAGCATGTAAAAACTATTAGGATACATAAATTGCAATCAAAAGTTTAATCAAATACAAAAATATGCTGAAATGGAGCACATTCACATTTTGATAGCAAACTTTATTAATTGGTATTCAGTTTTACCTGAAACAGCACTTGCTCTGTAAATAAGGCAACTGTCCCAGATGCAATATTGAAATAGGCACTAAAATGAGTCTTTATATTTGAAAATATTGTTTTAATAAATATATTAATTTATTTAATACATTTTTTCCTATAAAATCAATAAACTTTTTTAGGAGATAAATGCACAACACCAAAATTGACTGGCGAGGCCTGCCTGAATTCATATTCAACTAAGCTATGATATTTTTATATTCCAAGTAGCTATATACATACAAGTCTTCTTCTTCACTTTTGATTGATTCCCATCTATTGTTGGCGAAAACCTGATGGCAATTGAATTAGACATCATTTGCATAATTCTTTCTGAACTAAGTAGCAGGCACATCATATAACTTATTATCATTAGAATGAACAATTGAGATAGAATGCGAGTTTTTTGTTGTTGTTTTTTTTTGTCTTATCTGGACCAAATAACTATGAAACTCTTGAAACAAAGAATACATAAAATACTATGATCAAATGATATTTATCATCAAATGTACTTTCTATCAATTGACATCTCTTAAGTACTACATCAGAACTTCCTCAATACATATGAAGCAAGCACTTTTTTTTTTTGCCAGAGAAATGACAGTTACTAGAAGGAAGAGTTTCTAAATCGGTTTGCAAAGAAATATTTAAAGGAAGAATTTTTATATTTTGACATTAATAATTATCCAGATTATTACTATATATTTTTTAAAAAAATGTAAGAATACATATGTGATCTACATACAAATTTTCTTTTTCTCCTCAGATGCCTCATTTTTCCACATGGGCACCAATAGACCACAGAATGGCTATATTTACTATCTCAGTATTTAGAGATGCATCTTAAACATTAATAAACCCTTTGTATTATGATACACAAAATTTTGCATTTCTTTCCAATAATTTTGAAGGCAATATATTCATATATAAAAAAAGACAAGCATATAATGTGAATAATTTGTTTAGTAATGCAATCATTAGCTGGCCCAAATCTCAAACAAAATTAATTTGCAATGATACAGTATTGATTTTGCAGATCTCTAAAAATCACGCATAAACATGTATTACTATGGTAATGCTAAATTTCAAATTATAATTACAGTACTGAGAATTTAGTTTTATTCATGCCTGAAATCACAATGGTGATTGTATACTCTGTCAGTGGTCTTTGATCAGTATTTTAATTAACCAACCATCTACAGAATAAAGTTCTCGTGGAAAATTCTGCTAGACGATTTTAAAGGCTTCAACCCGGAACTGTTTATTCATAGAATTTAAGTGAACAATCTTCGGTTTTTTAATAAATCAACTCTAAGATAATAATGTAACAAAATGTGTTTTAGATTTTTTTTATCTAATAGGCGCTACTTATTTATTTGGATTTTTTTTTTTTTAAATACCATTTATACTCAAGATATATGTGATTGTGGTTGTATATGCTCCATAAATTCTAGTGAAATATAAAGAATTTTTGGAATGCAAAGCTCTTTGTTTATACTCTCTTTTCCTAGTATAATGTAATCTTTTTTTAAAAAAAAAAAAAAAATCAAATTTACATATTTCTCAAAACAATTATTTTTGATATTAATATTTTTATATACATAATGATTAATTACGTCTAAACTAATTCATGAAACTTGTAAAAACTACGTTTTATCATATAATTACACTTATGTAACTGGAGTTCTATATAGTTAAGTGAAGTATGACTAACATGTGGCAATTCACAATATGTGGTAACGTTATTTTACATTCTAAATGAAAAACCTTGACAACGGAGTAACATTAGTCTCGAAACAAAAATTAACGGAAAATCTCCAAATGAAAAGATCTATTAAAAAAACTATTAAACTACTTTGAATTAAATATTTTTCTTCTCTTATTTGTTTACAAAATAAATTTTTAAAACGATAAAAAAAATCTTACCTCAAATTATTATACTTAAGCTGGTTAATACTTTCTCTACTGAAACGTGCTGGAAAAAAAATCCTCGAATTTTAATAGAACGTATTTTTTTCTTATTTCAAGTTACTGCATTCACTTTAATCCAATAACAGTAAAAAAAACTTATACTCCGAGATATTTAAAAAAAACACTATTAAGGTTTTTTTTTACTTTTGTTTGATTTTCTGTTTCTTAGTGAATGGTATAACGAAGACGATAGCGATACGAGTATGCACCCATCTATTTTTTTTTCAGCGCAGTTCTTTGTCTGTCACTGAATTAATTTTGACGTAATTTTTTTTTTTTTTTAATGATTGTCTGTAATTGTATAAACACATGCGCGCAGTGACCTAAGGAGCATACATTTATATATTATAAACACATCTGTGCAGTACCGACAATATATATAATGTCGTGGTAAAAGTTCAGGATTAAAGCTTTATATTTGCAAATATTACTTCCGAACGATGTTTTATAATAGATTATAAAAACATGCGTATTAAATTTACTAAATAATGAAAAATCAACAATATAATATTTATTTGTTGGTCATGGATTTAAATAAAATAATTAAAATTCTGAATATTACCCCCCCCCCATCCCATCTATTTTATATCCCTCTGCTGGATCTTTTCTTAATCAACTACATATTAAACAGTGATGGTAATATGAATTCTTTCTCTTAATCTCCAGTTAAGAATAAATAGATAACCGTTTTCTGATTAATAATTTAGGCTATGCATATGAAAAGTTTGGCTTGAGTTTGTTGAAATGGTCTCCAATACTTTTGCAGAAGTAATATATTTCAGAATTTTTATTCTAAATTTTTTAGTATATCAATTTATTTACTGCTAATATCAAATTAATTATCTGTTTATGCAAAGGACTTAGAAATAAAATGTGGATAGTGCTGCATGTCTAGTGAAAAATTAAGTGTTTGCCTGCTCTCTGGGTATTTGACTGCTGCCTGTAGATAGTGCTCATATCAAATAGCTTAATTATACATCTGTTGTTAACTTTGAAAGGAACAATGCATATTGATGCATACCCATGTCTGATAATTTAAAATGGAATATTATTTCATCTGTTCTTTATTGATTAATTCAAATATAGTTTTTTTTTTAAATGCATATTTTAAAGATGAATGAATAGTCAAGAAATTCATCTAGCTTTTAAGAAAATGGACTTTACAAAGTATTATCAACCTATCCTTCTTAGTGCATTGATAAAATTATAAAAATCAAATTCCTCTTTCATATTATGATTACAATGCTTATTTTATTAAAATTAATCAACCTTACAGTTTCGACTGACTATCAACCTTCTTCAGAACTATAAGATATATGTAAATACATGAATACTTTCTTTGTAAATAATTTATTTTATTCTTTTCTAAAACCATTAATAGGAACAGAAATTATTTCATCAATGATGAACAATTTAAATAAGTCTACAGAATTCATTAAATGCGAATGTGGTTTTAGCTCAACAAAATTAATAGAGATACAAGATTTTTGCCATTATTTGAACATTTCTCAAATAATCTCTGCTTATCAAAGACAGCAGCATTGTAAGATGTTTTTTATAAGACAACAACAAATCTACAAAATAAAAACTTCTAAATTCAAACTCTATTAGACCAACCATAAAATTTTATAGCCCACTCGTTTATAAAAAAACTTAAACTATTTATTTTTATGTTATGAGAATATCTGCAAAACATGCTGATTCCCAACTATATTCAAAATATAAAAAAAAACATTTACAGATTCTACATTAAACATTTATCATTAAAGCAATGTAAAACGAAGATAATGTTCTAATATTTGGTCACTTTTATATCCACTATTTATAACACATGCTCAATTTATTTATATGAAATCATTTATGCAAATTTTGAATTATCTTAACTATGCACAAAAATTAAGTGTAAAACGTTTGCAATTCTATGCTATAATATTTTCAAAATATCAATAGAAAAACAAATAATGATGGTAAATTATCAAATATCCAGTCACTTTTATACCAGCATATATAAATTTTATCACATCCGTTTCTATTTTAAAAATCGTATTTTTTACTGAATTAAACCTCATATACATAAAAAATATGTACCGATTTTGGAATAAATTTATATGCATCAACAGTGAATGCTCAAAAACCAAAATTTGTATCATTATACCCAATGCAAAATTTTTTTGATTAAATGTGAATAATGAATTTAATTTTTTTAATTGATCTAAGTAATTACAATTAAATAAGTAATGACAGTGATTCTATTTAAAGCATCTATATCAGTGGTCTTCAACCTTTTTACACCTGCGGACCGGTAAAAATAAGGATAAGGTTCTGCGGACCAGCAAAAATAAGGATAAGATTTCGCAGACCGGCAGAAGTCTATAGATAAATTTTCTTAAAGATAAGCATAATTGTTATAACTGATCAAAACAACAATGTTAATATATATAAGATAAAGTTTTATATATATATATGGAGTTTATATAACAAAAAACTTTTTTTTTCATTTTTTTTAGAAAAGTAATAAAAAATTTAATTCTACCCCCCAATAAACATCTGTGATAACTAGAAAAACAAATTAATTTATGAATGATTGATTAGATTTTGTTTTCCTTCTGTTTTCTTTTTTTTTTTAATTGGGTAAAAATGAGCTGAAAAAATAAATAAAAATTGGCTATATTAATTAAAAGTTTAAACTTATTATTTATTATTACAAACTTTTTACTGCCCGCACGCGCGCGCGGACCAAGGGTTGAACAACACTGATCTATATAGTCAGATTACCTATTTTGTCTCTCATTTCTATAAAGTTTTTCAAGATATTGTTGTTTTAATAAACTCATCGGCTTTTTTTTTATTGCTGAAATAATTATTAGCATTGACAATTACATTGAAATTACATTATTAAATTAAGTTTATTTGTATTCAATTAATACATAGGTTTATTTTTTCTTTAATTAAGAATCTTTTTAATACAATGGTATTTAAGGGTTTCCTTTTTTAACTTGTATAATTACTTGGCCAGCTTCTTTCAAATATGAAAAATCTCCCTAATCTAAAAGTGTTACCAGAATCAATATATATACTCATAGTGTATACATAAATTACTATCCAAAATAACAGATTTATATAACAGATTACTACTTTGACAAATTTCTATGAACCCACAACCAAATTTTCAATTATTAATTAGAAAATATTTAATCATTTAATGCAAACATTATTAATTATGTGCACAATATTAAAATGATATTCCTATTTCAATTTTTCTTACTGTATCATATATATATATATATATATATATATATATATATATATATATATATATATATATCAATATATATATATATATATTATCAGCCTTGTTCATAATGTTTTTTTATGACATATTTCCACTATACAGCAGTATAATGGTAACAAAAGAAAAAATATTGGAACACTGCTGCCTTTGATAATCAGAAACTTTTGGATATATGTTCAATTAACAGACACAATCTTGTACACATTAACAATTTTTAAAAAGGATAAATTAATTTTTAAAAAAAATCTACCTTTGGTGAATTTCAATTGGCCATAACACTATTAGCTAAAATAAATAGTTCTGATTTGAACGAGAAGCAGATAAAACTGATGTATTTTTCAATATCAGTATTGGCTCATTTAAAAACTGTCCAGGTTTTCATTTTGTTTTGTTATAAAAAAATCAAATTAACAAATTTAAGTTTGATATCAGCACCATCTTTAATCAAATTATTTGAAAATATGTTGTAAGGGTAACTTACAACCTTGACACACACCCTCAGATTAACCCAAGTCACCAAATTGTGCCATGAAAAATATGTGCTTAATCCCTAAATTATTAAGAAATTAGTGTATATATTTTTTAAGACTCACATATACACGTTAAACATTCGATTCATTAGTGATTAAAACACTTAATGCCACAACAGCTTAATTTTTTCTATCATAATGAAAAAATTATAAAATTATAAGTACTCAAACTAAATACTCTAAAAAGTTCAATCAAATATATATGTACACTAACATCAAAACTAAAAAAAAAAATATCAGTGTTGTATGTCATAAACTAAACCAGAACAATAATAAAAGATGTTTGACAAGATGCAATCAGTCATTAGGTGACCAACTGTAGAAATGAAATTAAAACTTCAATAAATAATTGTTTTAATCCAATTTCTATAAATAAAACCAACTGTCAGAACTGAATTAATCTCATTTTCAAACTGAATATTGTATAAAAATAGTTCAAATCTTCATTCTTTCTCTTTCAAAATAATGCTTTCACTAAATAAAAGTCAACCTTATTATACTTAAACTCTCAATGCTATAAAATGGATGTATATATTTGGAATGAAATAGATTTTGAATAGTGCTAAAGTAATTAGAAAGCCAAACCAGCAATTAAATTCAAAATTAATAAGTAAACCATTCAATTTAAAGAAGTAAATAATTTTTTTATTCTATTTTAAGAAACATTAACTCTATTCACACATGAGGAGAAAGAAAGTAAATAATCATTAATAACTGAGGGAAAAAAGCAAAATAATTCTTATACATATATCGCTATTATAACAAAACTCATTACCTCTCACTAGACAGGCGTACTCTACTGAATATGTATATATGATGTATCAATATATGTGCCTATGTATTTTTATTCAATTAAGTGGTTTTGACCCAACATATTATTATTCCAAACTTATGGATTTATTCTCGCAGCTGTAATATATCCCCAACGCATGTTTATGGTCATCCGAACGACACCAAGCGCCAATCCTATACGAATATAAGAATTACATGAAGTGGATATATTACCAACAAGAATACTATTTACGTAATGTGAAAGAGGTTTTGGCCATCAGCTAGCTCAGTCTCATGGTCGGATGGCATCACTGTCGGGAGTAGCTATGAATGGGGTTAAGATTTTTTTCAAAAAAAAAAAAATAATAACAACTAGATAAATGGATCTATAAATAAATAACTAATTCCTCTCTACTTCTTTGTATATTTATTTAATATTATTTTTAAAAAATGCATTTATTACTCTGTCATTTTAAATCGCACACATACATCATTCTTTTTATAATAAATCTCTCATACGCAACTCAAGTAGTGAAAGTCGATACTACAAAAAAGTTTGTATCACATGACTTCCGACACTGATTACTTTATTATGTCCACAATGGAATGAGGCTTTAAGGAAACCTTATTAATTAGTTCATACGTCACCTCCACTTATAGTAAGTAAAAAACATAAGAATTTCCTTTTCACAAAGAAAAATAAAATCATTAATTAAAGTTCTTTACCTGACTCTTCCCGGGAAGTAGTAAAAGCAAATTTATCTATCTATTACAGAGTTCCGTTCCACAGGTAAATTAGGCAATTCAAGATAATGATTTGAGATCTTCATGTCCGATGGCCGATGAGGTTCATTTGATTCCACGCTGGAATTATGTGTTGTTTCGAGGCATCATGGTTTTATTAGTTGAGGCAGCTGCAGCAGGTTGGGATTAGGGATTTGAATCCGATGCGGCTTCTCTTACTCCGACATTTCTTTTGAAATCGCCATTATATAAGTTAAATACTAAAACCGTTTAGGTGTTCACTGTTGTAGCTCTTCTGGAAAAAGATCCAATGCATTCTGGGGGGCTCACTTTTATAGCCCCCTCCATTTGTTCTAGAAGTTTCTTTTTTATCTCGCTTCCGATTTTCAATGTGGACTAACCAGATCAGTTAGACGTGTGAAAACTCATGTCGTAGCTTCTATTGTAATATAACAGAAAATAGAATCTCATTCTGCCGGAAACCTCTAGTTTTTAAAGCATGAAACAAAATCTCGTTTCTCTCTTTTCACTATTTAATTCATTCATACATGCATTTGTCACATGCACATATATATCATTTAAAAATGACAGAGTCCCTCCCCCCGCGTTTATGTATTTGTAACCACCACCATGTAATAAACAAAATTAAATATTATATATATCTACGTCTACATATGTTTACCGATTAAATAATTTTATTTGTGACTGGTTCAAACCCATTCTGTCACAATACCCCCTCCTCCAAAAGCCTTCAAATACATTTGCATATTTTGAATGGCTCTTTTCATACAACACTTATGTATTCCCTGGTTCTTTGATTTGCCATTTGCTTGCAAAGGGCCAGGCAGGCTTTAATGACCGAGCATTATATGACCCCCTGATTCCATGCTCAGTGTCCACCCAAAATGTATTATCCTCTTGATTATGGCAGTTAGTGTATGGGCCTTCATATAGGTTGCAAAATTTTCGGCATACGAACTTACCCAAATCACTGACATGAAGGGTTTTAACCATGACTCTATCCCCTACTTTAAATATGGGTGCTCTATGTCTCCCTTTTTCCCTCTTTGGTGGCTTGCCTGCTGTAAGGTCTGATATGCTCTATCCTGGTCACTCTTCTTGTCAATAGGTGGTTCTTCCATCCCTGGTACCAAGGTCTTTATCTGACATGGTATGTGCTGTCCAAATTGGAGGCGAAATGGGCAAAACTGCTAGATTCATTTATGTTCCAGTTTATGAAATCCACCACTCAAGGAGTCTATTTAACCCAGCCTTTATGATTCGTGCCCATATATGTGCAAAACAAATGCCCGAACTCCCTCATTACTCATTTGCAGGGTTTGGATTGTGGTTCCTGATGGAGGTAAAATTCCTTGGACATGAAGGGAGTACCATGGTCAGACAATATGCTCTTGGGTTTTCCAGTCTCTGTAAAATGTCGGCCTTCTAGCACTTTGATGACATTCTTTGCATTCCCCTGTGCGATAGGATATGCTGACACGTATTTTGAAAATGAATTATACATGACGAGGAGATATTTTTTTATTGAATGCCAGCATATGGCCATAAAAATCTAATGCTATCATTTCTCGTGGTCTATTTGGTATTATTGACAGCATGGGAGCTGCATAATTCCGGTTTGCTGGTTTGGTTATGTTCAAGACTGATGCATGGATGTTTGGCCAGTAAAACCACTTCTCAACCAAATGCAGTTTTTAAAGCACCATAATGGTCGTATAGTTGGTGGACATAGTTTGTCACCTCTTTCCGCAATGTAGGAGGTATGACTGGTTTCCACTGTCTGGATCATCATGTGTCCGGTACTGTAGAATATTTTTGTGAAGCCCCTACCTTGTTTCTTTTCCTGTCTTTGTTGAACTCTCACCATTTGTTCCCTTTCCTATTCATTTGATTATCTCCCTTAATTGTTCATCTTGATGCTGCCATTCTTCCAAATGAGCCAGGTCCTCTTCTATCCTCTTGTTCCTCCCTATATCCATACTGGAAATATACAAGTTCTCCACACCCAGATAATCAGAACAATGACCAGATGGATTCCGGCTCAAAATATCAGCCACAATATTCTCCGGTCCCTTACAATATTGAATGGCTGTTGGTGAGGTAACTATGATTTATAAACACCAGGCTCTTATGATCAGTCATTACAATGACTTCTGACCCTAACAAAAATGGATGAAACTTCTGAATTGCCCAGATGATTGCCAGCGCTTCCTTTTCTGTAGTGGAGTAATTTAATTCAGGCCCTTTGAGTAGTAATCACAGCACTTCCATTTGATTTCCTTCCTGTATTTGGGACATTGTATCCCCCAAACCATACCTACTGCTATCTGTTTGTACCACAAACGGTTTGATAAAAATCTGGAAAAGACAGCATAACTTGTCTAGTAAATCCCTCCTTTATGTCTTCGAGAGCCCTTTCCTGTTCTTGATCCCATTTCCAGGGTGTACCTTTTCTTAATAATCTGACCAAGGGTTTTGTCCATTTAGCCAATTGTTCATGGAATTTGTTGTAGAAGTTACAAAGACCCAAGAATGATTGTTCCTGCTTTCGAGATTTAGGTTTAGGAAACTCCTTGATAGCTGATACCTTGTCCGGGTGGGGTTTCATCCCCTGAGCTCCCACCAAGTGACCCAAGAATGTCACTTCATCTTATCATCATGGTACTTTTTAAAATTGATTTTGATGCCCTTATTCTGACATTCCCGAAGAAATATCTCAACATCTTTTTGATGCTCCTCAATACTAGATGAGGCTATCAATATGTCATCAACGTATATAGTTATGTGTTTCTTGATTTCATCGACCAACACTTGGTCCAGACACCTTAACAATCCTGCCCCACTATTTATGAGCCCAAATGGCATTCTATGGCATTCTGTTAAATTGGTACGAGTATCCTCCATACCAAAAAACCATATATTGCCGGTCCTCTGGTTGGAGCTGGATCTGCCAGTAACTCTGTCAGGTCGAAGGTTGAAAATACCCACTTGCCCTTGAATCCTCCAATAACTTGTGTATCGTAGGTGGAATGTTACAGTCAGGAATTGTTGCCCGGTTCAAATGTCTTGCATCCAGACATAATCTAATGGCCCCGCTCTTATTCTTAACTACCACTAGAGGGTTACAGTATGGTGACAAACATTTAGATATTATTCCCCATTCTACCATCTGGTTTACTTGTTTTGTTACCTCCTCCTATATTGGTATGGCACAGGATATGAGCGTGATTGCAAAGGCTGGTCATGCCTCAGTTTGATGCATTGTTCAAAACCCGGTATTATGCCTGGTACTTCTGAAAATGCTTGATGGTACTGATATAACATCTGCCTTAAAGGCTCCTTCTCTTCATTCACCATGATTATATCTGGATTTTCATTTCAATCTTGCTCTTTTCCCTTCTGTCTGTATTACTCCTATTGATTGATGTAACTGTGCTGTGGTAAACTTGGTGGCTTCCCCTTCACATGTGAACAGACTGGTTTTAAAATCTATTGCACATCGGTACCATTTCAAGAAATCTTTTCCTATCAATATATCATGTATCAGATCTTTCATAAGATGTGGGGAAATGGTTCTCCATTGATATGAAGATCTATCCATACCTGCTTGGGTTCAACCATAGCCATTTTATTATTTGCCATCCTGATTTGGATTGGTTTAATAGGTAGAGTCCGTATGCTGGTCTGACAGCCGATTATTTGTGTATACCCTTCCTCAGACATCACAGAGATCTGGCTGCCAGAATCCACCAATGCCTTAGCCTGCCTCCCAGCAATCTCTATTTCGATTTTTGGACAGCCCACACTTGCATATTTAGGAATCCATTCCTTATCAGAACATATCAGGTTTCCCATGCACCTCTCTTCCCCATTCCATTTCCAGTTTTCCTCTTTCATTTCCTTCCACCACTGTTCACTGATCTCTAATTGTCCTAGTGCTCTATTGACCTCTTTACGCTTTTCCTTAATATATCCCCTATGCTTATCATTACTTCACTTGGCAGATTTCTGCACACAATCCTTAAAATGTTTTTTTCTGACAAATTACATGCCTCTAATTCCCTCAGTTGTGCCACCTGATGTCTGAAGAAATGGACATATTACTCTTCCCCTTCCTCCTGAAACCTTTTCTGGATAATATGGGCTTTGATCCGTTCCTGAAGTTTTTCACTCCAGAATATTTTGTTTATAGCCCTCTCATGCTCTCCAAACACCTTTGGCTTCATCATTAGTGACATCCACCAATACCAAGCATGCTCCTGCAGGTGGCTGTGGGCCACTATTATTTTATCACATTCCTCCATCTCATATCAGTAAAAGTATCTTTTTAAGCTCTTTAGATGTTCCCCAGGCTTTCCCCCCTTTTTCCCTTTGAATATCTGTATTTTAATTATTTCATTTCCTTCCCTCTCCATCTCTCTCACCCTCATACATTATTTTTGTTTATTTCTTTGGGTTTTCTATTTCTGGTTGGACGTCTCGGACTCCCTTCCCTGACCCCAATACCCTACACTGCCTTATTGTTAGCCTCTACTATAGTTTCCCTATTTGTTTAATTCTTGAAACCTCCCCCATCAACCAACAAAAACCCAGGATTACCTATCCTTGGCCTATTGCATTATCCCTATTTAAAATGATCCGAGCAATATATATATGCAAAACAAATGTACTTTAATCTATTTAAAGTGATTCGCATTTCAACCATCTATTTAAAATATACAAATATTTTTCCCGTAATAATTTCTCTATTTAAAAATATATAAACGCTTTTCCCGTAATAATATAACTACCGCTTTGTTAACGGATTTGAAAAAACATGTATTTTAATTTATTTAAACTGATTGAGTGATATAATCGCTTTGTTGACGTATTTCTGAAATCTCTTAACTTCCCCATTCCCCACTACCTCTCTTCGAAGCCCTTTAGTTGGGATGCAGGCGTACTCTACCAAATATGTATATATGATGTATCAATATAGTGCCTATGTATTTTTATTTAATTAAGTGGTTTTTACCCAACATATTATTCCAAACTTATGGATTTATTCTCGCAACTGTAATATATCCCCAACATGTATTTATGGTCATCCGAAGGATACCAAGTGCCAATCCTATATGAATATAAGAATTATGCGAAGTGGATATATTACCAACAAGAATACTATTTACGTAATGTGAGAGAGGTTTTGGCCCCATCAGCTAGCTCAGTCTCATGGTCGGGTGGTGTCACCGCCGGGAGTAGCTACGAATGGGGTTAAGATTTCTTACTTTTTTTTAAACATAAAAAAAAAATAATAACAACTAGATAAATGGATCTATAAATAAATAACTAATTCCACTCTACTTCTTTGTATATTTATTTAATATTAAAAAAAATGTATTTTTTACTCTGTCATTTTAAATCGCACACATAAGTCATTCTTTCCATAATAAATCTCTCATACGCAGTAGTGAAAGTCGATACTATGAAAAAGTTTGTATCACATGACTTCTGACACTGATTACTTTATTATGTCTGCAATGGAACAAGGCTTTAAGTAAACCTTATTAATTAGTTCATACGTCACCTCCACTTATAGTAAGTAAAAAACACAAGAATTTCCTTTTCACAAAGAAAAATAAAATCATTAATTAAAGTTCTTTACCTAACTTTTCTCGGGAAGTACTAAAAGCAGATTTATCTATCTATTACACAGTTCCGTTCCACAGGTAAATTAGGCAATTCAAGATAATGATTTGAGATCTTCATGTCTGTTGGCTGATGAGATTCATTTGATTCCATGCTGGAATTATGTGTTGTTTCAAGGCATTATGGTTTTATTAGTTGAGGCAGCTGCAGCAGGTTGGGATTAGGGGTTTGAATCCGATGCGGCTTCTCTTACCCCAACATTTCTTTTGAAATCACCATTATATAAGTTAAATACTAAAACCATTTAAGTATTCACTGTTGTAGCTCTGCCGGAAAAAGATCCAATGCATTCTGGGTGGCTCTCTTTTATAGCCCCTCCATTTGTTCTAGAAGCTTCTTTTTTATTTCACTTCCGATTTTCAATGTAGGCTAACCAGATCTGTTAGACATGTGAAAACTCATGTCATAGCTTCTATTGTAATATAACAGAAAATAGAATCTCATTCTGCCGGAAACCTCTAGTTTTTAAAGCGTGAAACAAAATCTCGTTTCTCTCTTTTCACTACTTAATTCATTCATACACACATTTGTCACACGCACATATATATCATTTAAAAATGAGAGTCCCTCCCCCTGCGTTTATGTATTTGTAACCACCACCATGTAATAAACAAAATTTAAATATTATATATATCTATGTCTACATATGTTTACCGATTAAATAATTTTATTTGTGACTGGGTTCAAACCCATTCTGTCACACTATTAAATGCTGAACTGGAATTACATAAAATTTGTATATGATATAGATCACTGTACAATGTTTTCTGGTCAAAGTAACAATGTCATAGTAGCAAATGTCATTTCTGGAGCCATGAAAGCACAGTGACTTCACTTATCTATTGCCACAAAGCCTAAAGAAACATCTGTCTTTGGAAAAATGCCTGTGTATGGACCAAGAGAAATCAACAGGAGAAGATCACTGTCCTACTGTTCCAAGCATGATTATACCACTTTCTGAATGAGCAGTATGTTATCCTTATCCAAGCAGATCGGTCTTGAAAAGGGATGGACTGATAATATGAAGAATATTCCCAGAAAACTCACTAACTTAATTGATTGGAAATTTTGATTTTTGTTTTCTATTATTGTTATATTTGTTATTTATTTATTTTCGTTTCTACACTTGGAAGCAGAAGTGTCTAAATCTTGGAAAAGTTCATTTAAAGAATAAGAAGGGTGGGAAGCAGTTAAGGTTTAATCAATCTTTTTTATTATTAAATAAAATTTAGGTCAGCTTGCCCTCCCATTGCCAATATGACTCTGACATGGTAATGGAGAATGAAAGAGATAAGATTTTGATAATATCTCACATTAAGTATGTACACTAAATACAGGATAGAACTGACTAAGATTTTTGCATGGGCATTCTTTCCAATTAATTTCATAAATAAGAAAAGATCCCCAAGAAGATCGATAACTATTAACATGAACTGGGCAAGGATAATCATTTAATGCAACTGTAAATAGTATTGATTTCGCCATTCAGATTTGCAGTCTTATAATTTATTTATTTTTTATATATGTATGCATTTGTAAATAATTGGTAACAAATACATGAATATGTATCATGGGTTAAAGATAAGGATTTTCATTATTTTAAATAACAATATGGTAGAAACTCATCTTTGGCATAGCCACTTATATAACTCACTATTGTTAAACTATTTTGTACTATTTTTTGTTGTTGTTGTGATTCAATAAATGTGTTACAGTATTTATTATTTTAATTTGGTCTCTAGCTCATCATTATTCAGTAGCTCATCATCATTATTATTACTAGTATTATCACAAATAGGCATTCACACCAATTAATATAATAATCTTAAATATGTATACACATGCCTTATTCTATGTGCGATGATACTAGAGAATATTTAAAAAGTTTGAATAATCAGTCATCATCTACATAGAGATGCAATAGTTACTGTTCAGTGTAATTTCATTCCCTGTTAAGAGAGTCAAAAGCAATTATCCCATGAGTTTGAATACAGTGATATAACGGAGCCATGATGAGCTGAGAACTGGATGAACTACCCCAAATTGTGTCCAAGTTAACAAAAAAACAAAGCTACTCTATTAGAAGGAAACACAATCCTAGATTATGTATTTCATCACATAATCATTTGCATTCTACCCAAAGACCCTAAGTCGACCATAGTAAGATGTGCTTTCCCTCTCTCCTGAGTAATCCCCTGTCCCGTTACAATGTGTATTTACTCCATCCAGTAGACAAGTTATATTATCTGCTTCTGTTTTCAAGATATATATATATATACAAGGCTTTTTTTTAATAAAAAAAAAAAGTGTTAGAACGCACTTCTTGTCAAGCTTTTTGCTAAAGATAATTATATACAAATATTATTTAAATGAAATTTAAAGCAGTTTTTCTAATGTTATGAAGCAAATAAAAAATTAAATAAAATTTATCCTAATTTTTTTATTTTAAATGTGTTAAATCTAAAGTTAAATAAACAAATACAAATATACAACTGATAATTAAATGTAATAGAATAAAAGCTTTTCTAAGGTTTTGTCCAATTTTTGTCTGACAAATTACCTGATTCATTCCAAATCAACATATTTTGAAGAATAGAAGAGTGTCAAAGGTGTTTCGAGGAGTTTGATGAAGAAAAATGCTGAAACTGTTTTGATCTTCAGTCTTCAATGAAGATCTTATTGGGGTAATAATTAGATTCATTTGTGAAAACCCACATTCACATTCACTTGAAGAAATGGGGCTAGAATTCAGAACATATATCAAATGCAACAGTTTTAAGGGATATATCTTTTTGAGAATGTATTCACGAAATCCATGAATCATTTTTCTTTTGTTTAGTTAAAGTCTGATTGACATTTTTCTAATTTCCATCTTTCCAAATGTCAACTGAATATCAATATCTTCAGGCCAATATTTTTAGTTGAGTATATAAGTCCAAACTGCAAACTCAACTTCTTTGCTATCTGGCATTCTTTTGTCAATTGACTCTTTCAACATGGTATAAAATGTTTTTGGGTCAATAGGAGAATGATTTTTTGGCACTTTTGTGTGAAGTGAAACTCCACAAAAATGCAGATCATGTACAGCAACTATTGCACATTTATAAAAGAATCCAAAATTCTGTTGTTGTTTTTTTTTTTCAAAAACTTAAACTAGTGCATTTATTTTTCAATTTGCAATGTAAAGATTCATATTATGGTCTTGTAGGTCAAAAATTAGTTCTGACATTTCTTGGAGAGTATTGCACATCAACACTAGATCCAATATAAAGGCTGCAGATGCTATTTTTTTCTTTAAGCCATGATAAATACATTTATAACTTTATTTCTTGTAGGATCATTCATTGCTTCTTCAAAATGATACAAAAGAGATTCAAAATTATTCCACATATCAGAAACTTAATGAAAACTAAATATCACTCATCTATTACTTAAAACTCTTCCAATTTTTAGCAGCTCAATGCCTAGTTTATGCAACTCTCTATTATTTTTGGCAATACATAGTATAAAATGTAAATTTTATCAATAAATGATTTGAATCTATTGATTTCTGAAATTTTCTTTACAACAACACTTACTGATAATTCTAATCTATGATTAGCATAATGCCAAACTATAATGGAAGGGAATTTTTGTCAGCAATTCTTTCATGCCACTTTTACATCCTAATATCATAGTGCCATCACATGCTAATCTTTTGTCATCCAATAAAATTCATGACATTGGGGTAAGGATTCAAATATTCCTTTTGCCATTATGTTTTCAAGTTTGATCAAGACTAATAATAAATTAATCGGCGAATTCATTTCAACACTTTTGATACAGCATCAAACAAACATAATAAGGATTACTTTTTTTCTTATGGTAGTTAATTCATCAATTACCAATGAAATTACATTTTTTAAATGAACAATTTCCTTAAATACATTTTTTCTCATTTCATTATTTATATGATTCATGATATTAATGCATGCATGTGTTAAATGAAAAATAAAATTCATTTCAATTCCATTCAGTTCTTGCAGGTCACTTTCACTTTTAAAAGTAGAGAATGATTGATTTCCCTTTGCTACTTTATGTACAGTTTGACAATTTTTTGCTGATATTACTTTTTCATGAGATAATAATTTTTAAAAAATGTTTTCAATTCTTTTTCTTTTGGCTTCAAAAATAATTTTTAACACTGCTTTGTATGCAGCATATTCTCTGTGATTGAAATTTTTTTTTTTGAAGTGAGCTCAATTGTAACTTTTTACCTTTTCCAAAATAGATGATTTCATTGTTGGCTTATTCTTTAGAAATTTTCTTCTCATTGTGGCTTCAGTTCCAAAAGTTCTAATTTTTTCTGCAAGGTGTGCAGCCAAGTTTCATTTTGTGTAGTTCAATGATTCATTTTTTGAGCAAAAATAATTTGTTTGATCCAATGACCAGAAATCCAGCCAATCATTTTTGTTCAGCATTGCACTTCAAGATCCACTTGAGATGATTCAGAAATATCAACTTGCACCAATATTTCTATATTTTCTGTTGTCATTTTGAACTTTTTATTAGTAGTACCGACAGTCGAGAAGTAACTGGAAATGATTGTTATTTTTAAATTTGGGGTAAATTTTTACACTAAAAAATAAATAAAACCAATAAAAATAACATCAAATTTATATAAAAATAAAGAAATTAAATACTCCACACATTGTCAATTGTTATGCAAATGTATTCAATCACAAACTTCAGATGCTACTGACTGCACATGCATTGCTGTAACCAGTCATTGACCATGAATGACCAATGAAGATGTGGGCAAATCTACTTCTCGCTACATGAGAGCACCAATTTCAAATCCATCCATATTTTTTATCTGATTCATAAAATACTGTATTTTTTTATTTATTCAAATTATATAAATATGGATTGTAATTATGTGTGTGCAATATTGTTTCATCTAATTATGTTTGAAACATTAAAAATGCACTAAAAAAGGTACCGGAATGCCATTCCACCATGTTACATGACAAAAAAATCCCTGAATATATATATATTCTAACTTAATATCAAATTTGCTTAAAGGTTTTTCAAATTACTAATTAAGATGCATTGATGAATATTTAAAAAATTCCAGTAAGGAGTGAGAACTTGCAAGACCAAAAAATAAAATGGCATAAAGACAGTCTGTTTTCAAGTTGTCGGAATTGCCTGCTACAGAAGTTATGGTGGCCTTCCAACAGCAGGAAAAAATTTTCTTGACAGAGAAGAACTGTTTGTAGTGGGGGAATGATATTAAGGTGCTATAAGAAATACGAAATGGAATGTCAATTGCATAAATGCCATCGGTCTTCCATACATAATGATTGATGGTCCCGATTTGATTATTAACTAATATAATTATTAAATATTCAAATCTAAATTATACTAAGATAAAAGATAGTAGCATAACATATATAAAAGTAGGTTTTCAGTTCGGAAAGTTATGTGTGTGCCAAAAAGCAATATAAGATTATATGAGAGCATCTAATTGACTCTTTACTGTTATAATATTAGCAACCTCTGCCATGAAGGATGGCATAGCACAATTAATAAAATATCAATAAGCAAAGTAATGAAGGCATATCCGCAGATGAAATAAATTTAAAACAATAACTAAGATAGTTATCCTGTGTAACAGAAATATTACTAGTTTAACCTTTAACAAGGCAAGATTTTACAATATTATTATTTTTAAATAAGATCACATTAAGAGACTTAATAATTATGAATTTATTACAGAGTTTTCATTATTAATATTTTGTGCACATTTATAGTATAGCCAGATTAAAAGAATTATTAGTGATTTATTACGATTTAGTTAAGAGCTCTGCAGAAAATTAAATTTACTGATCTCATCTTGCTAAGGTGGCTTGCATGGCATAGGCACTACCATTCACTGGTGGGCTGCTTCATTCTTGGTGACTTCTTGGTAGGCTGCTGTTCTGGACTCCCTTGCATCTCCTAGGCCAATTTCCTAGACCAATCGCTAACCTCATAAATTTGGGCATAGCACCTGGCTGTATTTGATTTGTAAAATGATTAAAGTCAGCTTCTTTTGAATTCAAACAGGGTTTTTTGCAAATATTTCTCACCCCCTCACAAGCTATTAAGTTGTTTACAATTTTTAGTTTTAAATTCTTAAGTTTTAATAACTCTAATATTTTAGCAAAGACAAAAGATCTAGCTGCCAGTTTAATAATTTGGTCTTTTTTTTTTTATGTTTATTTTTAAATCAACTTTGAAATTTTGATTATCAGTTTACAATTTAATGAGAGATATTTCTGAGAAACGAATGACCTTGATACTCTTTTTTTTTTTTTTTTAAAGAGATTTAAGTTATCAATATTCTCCTATATGATAAGACAATCACCCCTGGATTTAAGATTTATATGCGAATACAAACAAATTTATAAATTTAATAACTTAAAAGAGATCATTTAGGAAAGTTGTAATGTTCACAAAATCTATCCTATTACAGTTTCCTTCGCATATATACATAGGTGCGTTTCTACACATACATCGATGTTTACAACTTACTTTAGTTTAATCATTTTAAAATATAACTACATATACATCATTATACACATACAGATTTGATTAATTAATAAATGTATGCAATATAAATATATGCATTTACTCATTAATAGAGTGTATTACATACTAATATAAATAAAAAATTTTAAAAATGGTGAAATGTATGCAATATAAATACATGCACACACTCATTAATAGAGCACAATATAAATACATGCACATATTAATAGAGCTTATTACATAAAGTTTTAAAAAATGGCAAAATGTACGCAATATAAATACATGCACATACTCGTTAATAGAGTGCAATATAAATATACTCACATATTCGTTAATAGAACTTATTACATACTAATATAAAAATGTAAAAAAAAAAACATAAAAAATCAAATGCTGACAACCTGTGCCCAGTAATGTTACATCTATTTGTTTTTGACTAGCAACAGCAATATCGAGTGGTGTGGATTGTCTGATGTAGTACCAAATAATTTAAAAACTAATAGTGGAGGTTAGTCTTACTTCAGACTATAAATTTATCTTCTTCCTGTTCTCTTCATAGCTGGGCTGCTACAGCTCTTCTCTCAAAGGCTGAATCACTTGCTGACTAGACTAGATACTGAATGCTAATGCTTTATCCTGCTCTCTATCTTATTTTTAAAACAATCTTGTATCCATCTAATCACATATCTTGACATGACAAATTAAACTCTGACCAATAGATTTAATTTTTACAAAAGATTATTTCCTTTCTTCTTCATTATTAAAAATTCAAATCTTACTCTGATTATTGAAATTCTTCTAGTTACATTTCTTTTTTGTAACTATCAAAAAAAAACAATACATTGATTTAAAAAATACATTATCTTTTTTAGAGAGATGATTACAAAATAAAAATTCAGTTTTTTTCCCCATATGTCATAGCATCAGCCGGGACATGAACCCACAAACGTCTGCAACCAACTACTTGCTTGCAAGGCAGTTGCGGTGACCTCTCGGCTTACAACGCTTGACAAAATTCAGTTTTTATTAAGTAATAAACAGCATTCTCTAACAAAATGTTAAAACCTTATTTTTTCCTTTTTTAAAAAACTGATAGTCATTACTTAAAATTTTACTTGATTATCTCATTACTTTTTAAATTTTTAATTAAAATTAAAACTAGTAGATAAATGAAATTACTGTAGTCAGAGAACAAAATTATTATTTTTTTATTTTTTATACTTTTTCTTCTCATTTACAACTAACTTTAGCAAACTAGAAATACTTAAATTTTTATTATTTACAATAATGTTTGGAAGTTTCATATTATCATTTAAGGAATGAAAAATTTTAAATAAGTTAATTTGTTATTATAAAAAAATATGAAAGATAATGTTTTCCCCCCTTCTAACTATTTATTTTAATAATCTTATAATATTTGTCATGGCCAGAGTTGTCTAATGTCCATAATATTACAATATTCTTCATTAAAAATGAGGAGACAATTAATTGGAAGTGAACTTTTCATTTCTCATTATTTAAAATTTATAATATTAATAGTGACCTTATTGCTGTTTTGATATTATGTTATAAGGATGTTCAGCTAAGACATTCTGTCTATGAATACTGATCTTCATGATGCCTGAGTTTCTTCACTTGAGTCAGACTGGGGTGGCTTGGTGGTGATCTGTTCAGATTATCCCCAGTGTTAATCCAATATTCCTGTTGTCTCTGAACCACTATTAATATTTCTTTTTTTCCATGTTTCCTCTCGTAGATTATGTCTATTATTTTTTCCTCATTTTTATATTAATTTTATCTATCATTTTTTGTAACTATTTTGAAAGTTGAAGTAAAAATCTTTTTCCTAATCATCCTTGGGTTTCTTGACACAACAATAGTACTATCAGCTCAAGAGTTATTTTGTCATTACATATAATTATTTGATTTACATTATGCGATAGGTTATATCGGTTGTTTTCTCATCCCTGGTGTTCGCGACAGGATGGCGTTGATGCTAATCAAAAACATATACATATAACGATTGCGGGCCGGACTTAAATTATCGATTTGATATAAAAAGATCTGATTTCTTAGATTTGTAATAAAATATTCTACTAAAGAATACTATTATATGATGTTAGTTTTTTCATTTTTGTACATGTTTATTAATCTTGTCTTGATTTTGAGTTTGTGTGTGTGTGTGTGTGTTTAAAGTTACGGTGTTTTTCTAATTTTTTTTTTTTTTGCTTTACGTGTGTCTTTTTAAAGTTATGGTCTTTTTTTTTGCAAGAGTAAATCAATAATTTTATTCAAAAGCAAGACGTAATAAGTAAATGTTTATTAATCTTATCTTGTTTTTGAGTTTGTGTGTGTGTCTTTAAAGTTACGGGGCTTTTTCAAATTTTCTTTTTGGGACTTTAGTGTGTCTTTTTAAAGTTATGGTATTTTTTTTGCAAGAGTAAATCAATAATTTTATTCAAAAGCAAGATGTAATAAGTAAATGTTTATTAATCTTATCTTGTTTTTGAGTTTGTGTGTGTGTGTGTCTTTAAAGTTATGAGGCTTATTCTCATTTTTTTTTGGACTTTATGTGGGTTTTTTTTTAAAGTTACGGTATTTTTGGTCAAGAGTAAATCAATCATTTTATTAAAAAAGCAAGACGTAATTCTAAATCTATCAAAAGTAATGTAATTTATATACTACAATTTAGAATTGATACCTGACTACTATTAGTAAGGACCGTCACTGAAAGACTCAATTGAAAAATGATACCAGACTAATTTCCATTTTCTTTTTTTTTGGGGGGACAGTAATGAATCAGAAAGGGGGTTGTTTTTGTTAAGCCTGTCTATATAAAAAGGGTACCGTTATTGAAATACTAAATTTAAAAATGATAGCCGACTAATTTGCATTTCTTTTGACAGTAATTAATCAGAAAGTGGATTTTTCTTTTTTTTTTGGTAAATCTTGTGTATATATAAAAACAAACAAACCGTAATTCAAATATTCCATTGAAAAAATCAAACCCCGTTGAATTTTCTTTTTTTTTTTTAAAGACTGTAATTAATCATGAACTGGGTTGTTTTTGTTTGTGCATATATATATATATAGCAAAAGTAACTGGCCATGGACAAATTCTTGCGAAAACGGTACTTTTCACATGATCCTTCAATTTTTTTCCCTTCCGCACCCTTAAAAGCAATTTTTGAGTGTTATCCCTTCGTAATGGAATCTTCAGGACATTATTACTAAACTTACAACAGTAAAGTAAGTTACAACACATTAAAAAAAATAGACATCTTATCAAATTTTAAAAAACTATGACTGCTTCAAATACACACACTCTCACACAAAACTACAGAGAAAATAGATATTCTACTATTACGAGAAAATGATGAACAAAATCAACTACTATGGCAGCCAATCACGGCATTTCTTTCTCTTTGCTTTTAGCATAGAAAAAAGCTATAACCGGCAGCTGTCGGGAACTCTTTCTGTGTTTTATCATAGAAAGAAGTCTCTTTGTGTTGGCTTCTGTCGCCACCTCCTCTGTCTAACATAACATGAGAACTTTTCTGCGTTTATAATGTAGAAAAATTTCTCTTTTGTTGGGTGAAGGCCGGTGAAATGGTATATTTCTAGGAATTGACTTAGAAATAGTGACATCTTGAGGCGAATACCAGGGATGAGAAAACAACCATTATATCTAATAATTTTATTAATTGACCATTTAGCAGAGAAACATCAGTTAAGCTTTCAGTTGTGATATCTGGACTTAAGCAAACTGAGTATAAATCTCTCTGAATCTATCCTGTATATCTTTTGATTCTGCATTTCTTCTATTACTTCTTTTACAATTTGGATTGTCCTCTCAATTTATTTTCTTCCATTTTTTTGATTCTTTATTTCTTTATAGTACTATTTATTTTTTATCTTTTAAAAAATTGTTTCAATCCATTTATTTGTAGGTGTAATTCCTCTGGTTTATCTACAATATGATCAATTATATCAACTTACTCTTGCTAATATTATATAATATTTTTTGTTTTCTTATTCTATTCCTTTTTATCCTTCATTATTTGGATTATACTCTGGTTATTTTCCCAAATACTTTGTTTAAATTTTTGGTTGTCTTTATTTCTTTTTTGATGAATTTTCTCAATCTTAATCATCATCTTTACATTATCTTTTAATTTTTCATCCTATTTCTTTTTATTTTCATCTATTTTGATAATCATTTTCTGATTATTTTCTTCTATCTCCTGCTCAATTTTCTCCATTTTATCTAACAATTTCCATTGCCTTCTATTTTCTTGTTTTGCTTTTTCTTATCTTCTTTCATTAATTGGATGTAATTTTTACAACATATAGATTTACAGATTCAGCTTTCATGTGATCTTGAGACGTGACTCTATTAATATTTTATTTTAGATTTAGAAATTAACAAATCTTTTTATAAACATTTCATTATATATGTATACTGGTAACTATGCGAAATTTCTACATATATGCAATTCTTCATGAAAACTAATGAATTAATAAATTTATAAATTTTAAAAGATCTAATTTCTAATAGAGATCCGATGTAATATGCATAAACACCTTTTGTATACCACAGTCTGTTTTCACATATGTGTACTGATACATGTACAATGATGTTTGGATAGATATATGTGTACTCAAGGGGGTTTAAATTTAGCACAGATATAGTAATGGGATAGAGCAGGTGAATAGATAGTTGTAAGAATATACTATTTCATATCCCCAAACTTAAAAAAAAAACAAAATGAGAAAGAAAAATGAATTTACTTATAATTGCATACAATCATGAACCTCAATCAACATGGATAAGTTTTAAATTTTAATTTTGATCTTGCATGGCTAGTTTATTAATTTTAAGAGATGTTCATTGCAGTCAATCCCACCACTAAGGTTATTATGCAAAGTTGATAATTTTAAAACACAAAATGATAAACTTTATAGATAACAAAAAAAAATTGTATATACCCAGAAAAAAATCAATTTAGTATTCAAACTGAATACAAGACATATTGCTAATATTATTAAATAAATAATATTTGGGAAGGGGAACAGATCCATAAATAATTTAACTCATCCTGTTTATAATCTGGAGGTATATCTATGGCAGTTAATCTTGCTTGTTCTAGAGGAGTTTTTGGGCAAGTCAGCCACTACTCCAAACTACAGACATATTCACTACTTATAAATCTATTTAAACCTAAATCATCTTTGTACCTTCTGTACTCACATATAGGGGTTTGATCTTTTGGCAGTTTCCAAGGTATGCAGCCCTAGTAAGGTCCCAGATTAAATTTGGAGCCAGAGATCTTCCTTACCTTCTGACAAATAAATTATATTTTCATGCTCGAGTTCCATTTAGCATAGGTTTTTTGACCCAGAAAAACTTTGTAGTATTCTCTAAAGTGTTTATTGCTCAGTCACATGACCCAAGTCCACAAATGGTTGTCTACTTGGAAAATATGTGAGCCCCTTTTTTTCTTTTTCCTCCTCCTTCTGGCTGTTTGTTCTGAATTAGATAAAATGCTATTTAGCTTTTCATTTTTCATGGCACTTTCTTTAGCTGGAGGTGAAGTCTTAAAAGCTGTCTCATGCTTTCTCTCTGAATACCCAGGTGGGTGGTCAGCTCATCCAACTTAATTTGTTCCTGGCTAAGTGAAATTACAGTGCGCCCATTGTCAATCTGATACTTGTGCTTTCTCAGGAAATCAGAACCAATGACTATATCTTGTATCAGCCCCTACATCATTAAAATGGGCGATCAAGGGCAATTTGACCCCATTTAAGGTTCAAACAGACTCCATAGTCTTCTATTTTCATTGTTCTCCCATCAACCAGGGTCATTCACGTTGCATCTGCTGGGGAGATTTAAAGTGACAATCCCAGAATTTTCCAACCTTGTTATCCACCTTTTCACATGAACAATACCTGGCTACTTGCATCAGCCAATGCAGTCACTTTCATTTTCTCAATCTTGAAACTGATCATAGGGCATGGTCCAAACTGTACACTGGCAACAGTTCTCATGGCCACTAGGACATTAGATGTCAGATTATCATAAGTGCAGTTTCTCTGCAGCTCATTCAGACTCCTGGAGTCAAACAATGCTTCCTGCTGATATTGTCTCAGCCTCTGAAAGCCTCATGGACAATAGTTACTTATGGCAATTGTGTTATACCTTGGAAGTTTATCCTGTGCACTTTTTCTGGGTGTTCCTTGTAAAAAGGTGTGAAATCAATGGTCATCAAGAACCTGGCCATCTCTTCTATAGTCTGCATTTTGCAGCCTAACATCAACTGTTTCACTTGGTCTGGCATATTCTGCTGTATGGCTCAGATTGTCTGTGTCATTAAAAGGAAAGACAGTTAATGACCGCAGGCAAGATACCTGCCTTACGAAAACTGGGTGTGGATCTCTTTGACTTCTGACTCATACAATTCTCTGAAGATGACATGATATATTCCATCCTAGTGTTTCACACTCCAGAAAGTTTGCAGAGGGATAATGAGTATTGGTTGAAGGTTAAGGGTCTATCATTACAGCAGTCCCACCACAATTTTGCCTAGCCCTGTAGATGAAAAATTGCAAGGTGATTTGGACCACTGATGAGATTTTCTGAAACCTAAACAGCTTTTATAGGCTTTCTATGTGAACCTTGGGGTTTTCTCTGACATCCTCTTTGAAGGACTTGACCTGTATGAATTTAGACATGTGTTGTAGATGTTCAGTATGGGTTCTGGAGGTTCTCCTGGCTCAGTCATAATTTACTCAGGCTTACTGGCTGGTCATTTTTTATGGTTGCACGACTCTGTTTGGTACTCCCTGCTTCACCATTGATGTCTATAGGATTTCTATTAGGGTTACCAATGCCTCATATTCTGTTAAACTGCTGCTTGCCATTTACCATGAACAAGCTTGAATCCCACTCTTTGGGTCTCCTTTTGCCTCTATTTGGCTTGAGATATTTAAACTAACTCCCAGGATTTTTGCTTTCCTCACTTAGGATATTTTGTTCTTTATCCCTTGGATATCATTAATTATTTCTGCTCTGTCTTTAGTAGTCACCTTATTTTTTGGGGTTATATATTTTTTTCATCTTGTCTTTCTCCCTGTGACATCTGTAATAACATTATCATGTCCTCTTGTTTCTTCTGACACCTACACCCTTCTTCTAGACCACTGTGAACCTGAGATATTGTGCACTAGATGAGTGTCTCTTGCCTTTCTACTTTATTCTGAGTAGCTACAAACTCGACCTTTAATTTCTGGATAGCCTTGCTGGGTTTTTCTGATGATCCCTCAGGAGCACCATAAATTTAACATGGATTTCTTTGTAATTCTGTTGGCAGTCTATCCTTGATTCTTCTACTCACTGCTGTAACCTCTGCTCTGGCTGTCCATCCTTCCCTTTACTCTGCTGATCCCTAACTTCTATCTCAGAGATATTTTGCTGCAATATAGCCTTCATTCTTTGGTTTTCTTTCTGCTAATCCCTAACTTCTAAGTTCTTCTTTATCTTAGAAATATTTTGTTGTAAGATAATCTCCATTCTTTCATCTCCAGCCTCTTTCTCTTTATTCATTCTGTTTCCCAGGGCTTCTAAGTTTATTTTATACTTTTATTTCTCTCCATTTTTTGATATCTAGCTTCCATCTTTTCCATCATCCTTTTTGCAGGGCTTTGAAGCCTCCTATATCTTTCATCTCTCTCTTCTTTTCTTTTTTTCTCCTCTTTCTCTAACTTTTTCTGCACCATCATATTGAACAAAGAAGCCTGTCTATCCTCTTGGTCTCCCTTAGAATCCTTTCTGGCACTGGCTCCTGCACTACCCTAAATGGCTCTTTAAAATATGTGAAGCTTTCTATGGACTCACTCCCAGGGTATTGGCTTGTGCTTACCTCCCCTTCTAAATTTCCTTCTGTAATACTACCATTTATGATCTCTCTCCCAGAACTAAGCATTTTTCCTTTGCCTTTGGCCTCCTTTTATGGTTTTCCCTCTCTCACTATTCTACATAGCTCTTTGGAGGTTATGAGACTTTCTTGAGAGTCTCCCTCTGTTTCTAGGTTCTCACTTATTTTGCATTGAATTTTTTCCCTTTCACTCACTTCTACTACTACTTTTTCCATGCCACTATCCATTTGATGATTAATTTCTCTCCTTACTTTTTACTCTGCTAAATTAACTGTATAATTCCTTTTGCCTTAATCTGGCTTTCTTCCAATTTCTAATATGACTGTTTGCCACTCCTCCTGTATCAACAATTTTCTGGTCTTCCTTTCTAGCCTGTCTTCTGTTTTATAAATCTATCATCTCTCTGCTTTTCCATAACTCATGCCCTACTTAATAATGCATAGAATTGACATATACAAATAATAATAATAATAATAAAATTTTGCTGGATGCACTTCTTTGTTCTTTAAATCAAAAGCTACATAAAATATTAAAAGAAAATTTTACAGATCCACGATTGTTTTATTCTATGCTAGGTTTTGACAAAATGTTGATTTGCAGTACATGTATATATGTAAACCTTGCCTAATTTTTCTTATTACTCACATCCATTCCAAATAATATAGAAATGATGGATATCTCTAATGACAAAATTTATATGAGGATGGTTCTAAACCTGTTTGAGTAATCCTTGGGAATCAGTCATCAGTAGGTGAGAGACATGTATAGTAACACCCTATAATTCAAATTAAGATGCAGTCTCTAACTTAAAAAATAATTGTTAGGTCATAGGTACCATTGTTAGGTCATAGGTACCATTTGATATCCCCCAATATATTATTAACATTTTAAGTCAACAAATTTAAATTTCCAATGACAAAATTAAATAGAGTCTCATGTAAAGAACAAAATGAAAAATTTTACACATATAAAACAATTTGTTCAAGGCTGTAATAATTTAAGAAAAACCATTTTTTCAGGGCTGTGGTAAATGGTCATTGCCCCACATTGGGTACCATAATCAAGAAAAAATCTATGTAATGGTCATATTTGTGCATTCTTGTAAGAAAATCCAGAGTCCAGGCAAAATACACCAAAGCTGATCCAGATGAGGTGGTGTGACCACAAACTGACTAAACTTCAACTCATTTGCCAGAACCCTGTGATTTATTACCATATGAATGACATTTATGAAGTTACACTCATTTTTAATTTCTTATGCAAGCTGACTTAGCAATGGAGAAACATGAGACTCAGAAACAATTAATAATTTATCTATAATTTAAGATTACTCAACATGCTATGATTTAACTAAGAAACGCATATTCTATCTATCAATAATAAGAATCTGGATGATTTGGAGTTGGATTGCGAGCAATAACATGAATTATAATTTTAAATAAGTTTATTAAAACAAGTGATTAAATAATGATGAAATAAAAGCAAAACAGTAATTATTTAGTATTAGGTACATATAATTATGAACACAGGCATTACAGTAATGATGAGATAAATATTATAACAGTGGTCTCATCTTTAATATGGTAAATTAGTTTATACAATTATCTGTGATTAATAAAGCATGCCTATTACATTTAATACACCAACTTATTCTTTGGTTTGCTAATGTTAAGAGCTAAATGCTAGCCAGGATGGTTATTACATTTATAGCATTAAGATGATCATCTAAATATTATGAAAGAGCAATTAAATAAGACAAAATACAGATTCATCATGGTAAACTAGATTGCTGATTCAGACTAATGCTGAAGCATAATTATTAAGAGGTAGAAGAACTTGTTACCCTTAGGTTTACATCTGAAAAATATGGCACTAATAAAATACTAAAATTAACATCACAGTGCAAATAAATAATTGTTCATGGGCTTCAACATCTAATACTCAGTGCCCCAGGACCAAACAGCTTGCACTATTAATAATAAAAAATATATCAGTTTGAGAAGTTGATAGGCTTTGAATAAGGTTTTGGACCCTTGTATTCCAGTTCTAAAGGATAGACATCTGAACTGAAGAATGTGTGGCTTGATGCTGTAAACCATTTCAAAGAAAGATGTATCAAGACCTTAGTGCACATTTGGTGCTTAATAAAGATATACTCGCAATGCATAGATTAATACAATATGTATAAAAAATTAATTAATTAATGCACCTAAATAGATAGTTTCTATCTGCTGAAACTAACTTGACCACCTCTTGGATAGCACATAGCAACCATGCTAAGTAAAGGGTTAACTAAATTATTAATCCAGTTAATATACTGAATCTGTATTCATATATATAAGGCTAAGTTAGGAATGAGAAAATGTATTTAATAGCCTTAACAACATTTAAAAATATACTTTTAATATTACCCTTAGCTACCATTTCACTTCTAACTAACAAATAACTTATAAGCTGGTAATTCATTAAGAAAACCTTACTAAACATAATACATTTAAAATGAATAAAATAATAATAATGAGTGCATACAATTGGTTATTATCTATTAGACAAGGATTTTGAAGCAGCAATTTATTTATACTAAGCAGTATTGCTAAATATTACATTGGAGAAATTATAATTGTCTCTTCCTAAAAGTTTATTAAAATAATTATTTACTACCGCAAGTGTTGGCACATTATAACATATATAAAAAATCGTGAAAATGAAATAATTAAAACAGTAATTATAGGCATGACCGCAGTTTTTAGAAAAATAAAAATAATAACTGATTACAGCTATTAAGAGTTATAAAAAATCAATTACATTAATTCAGATATAGGCAAGTTTCACAGTTTGAATTTTAGAAATGATTAAGAGGTTAGATTTACAGTTGTTAGCTTAATATTTAAAATACAGATTAAAAATTAAATTAAGATTTCTTTAGTTTGTATTACCAATCTTCTGTAAACTGGACATCTGACACTTGGAAGTAGACATTATGGCCCTCTTCTTTGGATAAGTAGCTTGGTGGTAATCTTCCCTTAACAAGAGGCTATGGCTGGAATTCTCCTTCATGATGATGATGATCACATGCCATTGTGGCATGTAAAATGAGATTGGAGATGGCTGTTCATCATAGGAAGAAATGGCAAATCCATGGCCCTCCTACTCATACATTATAAAATTAAAACTGGCATAGATTCTGGTAGCAATGATTCTATGTAATCAAAAAATTTCTGATAAAAATGATTATAAAAATTACATAAGCCTAAAAATGACCAATTTTGTTTTTCGTTGGTGGTTTTAGGAAAGTTTTGAATGGCACTGATCTTATCTGAATGAGGTCTTATCCTATTGCAACTGCAACCAATGAAGTGACCTAAGAAGACTACCTGGTTACAAACTAATGTACTTTTCTTGAAATTGATTTTAATCCATTTTCTTTGGCACACTTCAAAAAATACAGTTAAATGTTGAAGATGTTCTTCAATTATAGTAGAAGTAATTATCACATCATCCACATAAATGGTAATGATCTGTTTAAGCTCAGGACATAGAGATTTTATCTAAGCAGCATCACACATATCATAATTCAGTGTATTGGCAATCTTCTGGATGAAGTTCAATCTGCCAATAACTAGAGATTAGATCAAAGGTGAAAACACCTTTTTATTTCCAAATTTTATGAATAATTTTTGTATGGGCAGTGATATATTCCTGTCAGGAACAATAATTTAGTTGACAAGCATCTAATCAAAATCTCAATAACCCATCTTTCTTCTTCACAGTTACAACTGAATTGCAGTAGGGTGAAGAGCATTTGGAAATAATTCCACAATCCAACATTTTATTAATCTGTTTGGATATTTCTGCATGATATTGGAATGGAATAGGATACGATCTGGATTAAAATTGTTGGTCATGTATTAACTTAATTCTTTGCTGAAAATATTTGATTACTCCTGGTATGTCTGCAAAAACTGGATTGAATTTCTTGAACTGTTAGATACTAATGAGCGTGAGAGGTTTGCAGTCTCTCAATTTAATTTTAATAATAGATTGTAATTTTACCTCATCTTCATTTCCAAGTAAATTGAATTTTGCGATTTTATCATCTATGAGTGCCTCTGGGATGGTAAATATTATACAATCAAATCATATCTTGGAAGCAATGTCATTTCCAAGATCTCATCACTTATCCTAGCTGTTTTATTAGAGGAATCAATGACACATGTTCAGAGGTAGAAAGTCTGCTCCCAGAATGACATCATATATCAAACCATTCAGTATTAGTAATACATGATAGAGTATTGTTTGGCCAATTTCGATCTGAAATCCCAAATCTATTTAGGTGTTAGTTTGGCCTTTCTACTATTAGTCATGGTAATCTGAACTGATCTGAGAGGTAATGCTTTAATATTAGGTTTCTTAATTAATATTTCTTGATAAAACTTATTTGATATAACTGAAATTTGACTACCAAAATCTAATAGTGCTTTGACCAATACATCCTCAAACATAATCTCTATCATAGGGCAGCTTTATAAGGCAAAATTAGGTGCCATATCTTCCCATGAACACATTAAATTGTGATTTTTTAGTCTGGAATTTGATTTATACTTTTGTTCCTCAATGTTAATATAGTCTCTTGAGGTGAGGAACATTCCCTCAAGTATCTTTCTAGTTTGATTTCAGCTGGATTTTGGGAGTGTGATTACTACACCCTGGTTTTGAGGATTTCTCTATGTTATGTGGAAGTTTTTTAATACAACTTGATCATTATGATTCTGATTATATGATTGATTATCTATAGGATTAGGCCATATGGTTTTTCCTTTCCAATGGTTCAGGTCATTATTATTATTTTTATTTTCATTAATAGCATTAACAGTAACTTCTTCCTGTTTTTCAATTGTTCTTGTCGATAAATTTGAAGTATTTATATTAATACTGGCTAATAATTCTGCAGCTTGTTCTATGGTTTTAACATTAGTACATAAAAGTGATTGTTCAATTTTAAAAGGTAAATTCCTTTTCATGATACTTATTATCACTTTCACTGAGGTGATAAGTATTTAGTGTTCTTAGTTTAGTGATTTGATGCCTAAAAATTTTTTGTGAATGTCTCACCTGGTATAGCTTTATATTTTTCTTAGAATAATTGGTATAACAAGGATTCTTGTTTATCTCTATTCCAAAAATTTAATTATTAATAGTGTTTGGTAATCATTAAAAGTAGATGGAATTTGGAATAACAATTCTCACCAGATTAAGCATCTCTTTGTAAATGGCTGTATGCAGTAATCACTTGTTCTCCTTCAGATAAGTTGTGATTTACTGTGAAGTAAAGGTTCAAACTTTTCAAATGTTCTATAAGTGTTTCATTATTAGATCCTTTAAATATTTTTAATCTCACAAATTGATTTATTGCAGTGAGTGGTGTAATGTGGTTATGCCTTGCATTAGTCTCTGTTTGGTTTATTTGTGTAAAATCTATATGATCAATACAATTTATTCGTATATGCATTCGGAATTATTCCTTCTATCTTGAAATTTAGTGAGTAATTTTCTGATTCAGAGTGTGTTTGTTTGATTATTGTTGATTCTATATTTGAATCAATTAATCTTTGTGGATTTTTAATAGTGAGCTCTATTTGATCTTCTCTAGTATTTCCTTCTTTGTCTACCTGCATTTTATGTTGGACATCATTATGTTGTAGTCGACACACAAGTGTATTTTGAGACATTTGTAATTTAATAAACTTGAATTTTTGTTTAAATGCCTCATCCATACGATTTACTTTATCATGTATTTCTGTTGTGCCTTCCATCAATTTTTGTGTGATATTTTTTAATATTCTATCATTTTCTATTTAATTTCTAACTGTTTGAAATTTTTATCCAACTCTTTCAATGATTTTTCATTAATGTCTGAATCATTAATTTGTTTCGTATAGATTTGACTAATCTTATGATCTGCTTCTTGTAATTCTTTTTGCATTTGTTTTGTTTTTCTCTCCTGTTTCTCATCTATTTAGTCATTTATTATTTTATTTTAATGTTTCTAATGGTTGAAATTATCAATCGTTGCTATGTGAATCAACTGATCAAGGTTATATTCCATAAAATTATTTATAATTTGTTATTTTTTATGGATATAATTAATAGTAAACTAATTTTTCATGCTCTTAAGGTTTGGAATCATATGTAATGGTCTGCATTCCCTTAAGAAATGAGTGTGAACACATCTAACTGTAATCAAACCTATAGTCTTCATATAGGATGCCATGAATGATACAATTAAAGTTTAATTCATGATTACACCTATTTCAAATAAAATAATTTAATATTTAAATATTCTATACAGATACAACTTAAAACAGTTCATCCAATCTTCACCTCTCTTGATTATTCTGTAATGCTCAGTATTCAAACTCAGGATGAATTTTATCCTTAACTCCCTTCAGAGGTCCATCAATATCCTGTAGCAATAATAATATTTTTATATAAGTTTGATAAATTCTCAAAATTACTTTTAACCAAGTTATCATGATATTAAGTCAGGATGATATATATATATATATATATATATGTGTGTGTGTGTGTGTGTGTGTGTGTAATCAATCTTATTTTATTATGAAAATACTTTCTTAAAATAAAATAAAAAATTTAACAATATTTATTGAATTAAAACAATTTAAATTTATCTTTACATAACAAAATTTATTATTATGAATGCTTTACATACATCTCAAGTATATTAGTATATAAATTTTAAAATGATACCACCCTATATCCGATAGTAGATATGTATTATAGCACAAACAATATTTAATAGATTATAAAAATAAATAAATTATAATTCCAAAGATTATGATGACACGAGCTAACTAAATTTAAAACTTTTGTAATATCCAATCCATTTTGAGGAGATTCCATTTTATGAGACTCCCCATCTATGTATGATCCCTATTCTTAATGGAAAAGACCTTTCATCCAAGGATATTAATCATTTATACTGAATAATAAACAAACAAATATTACTAAATTAATTCAGTTAGTAATAAACAAAAATTCTATCTTGTCATAAGTAAATGAATCTAATGTGAAAAAAAAAAAAAAATCTTACCTTCATATTAATTTTACTTATTAACCTGGACAAGTCATTTGTAATGAAGACCTAAATTTTATTAAATAATAAAAAATATATACCCAATGATATTTCCACTTTCTTTTTATCTAATGATTTTCTAAAATGGAGTATTCTAATGTAAATAGATTTTAGAAGCAACAGAAATAAAATTAGATATTTGTGGATGTTGATATGCAAAGAATGATAAGATATGTTGACAGTTTATAGTATTGTCCTATTCATTTCCATAATTTGAATAATACTGTTCATTAAGAATAAAGTTCTTTTATTTTCCGGTCATCAATCATCGGTGAGGAAATTAGTATACTTCATTGTTCCTAAATGTTCTCACATTATGTTGACATCTCCGTTCATAAATTATTTTGATATAAATTGGATATTGAATTATATAGATGAAATATATATTAGGCATTTCAATAGGAATGAGTAATTACACTGCTCTAGGTTAGAACAATAGCATTTGATCCTATGGCAAATTGTCTTTACTCATAATGCATTTTCTATAACTTGAAATCTTAAAATAATTTTATTTAGATATATCTATGGTTTTGATATTTATCTTTCTTAAAATTTAAGTTTAAAATGATATCATTAGGAATTTTTCTAATTATTATATTAAAGATAATTTCATTTCTGAAATTATTAATAATAATATTAAAGAGTAATTTATTTATTCTTTTCTTGAGTAATATTAGAGTTCTCTGCTAATGAAGATTTTGTAAATAAGGAAAATGTATTCAAACTATTGATCCATCTTTTTAATATGTTCAGTATTTGATCATGCAAAATAACTATGTATAGTGACTAGTTCATTTGTAAAAGATAGAATTGATTTGGAAATTAGTTGATTTAGCTTCTCTAGTAGAATCGACTTCTGGTAATTAGCATGTGTTAAATTACTATTTCATTTCATGATTTCGTATTCAATTATTGTTGAATGCTTCATAATTAATATTTGTGTAATTGAAATCTAATTTTATTCCCTTCATGTTTAATTGCTAAGATATGACTTGACCTAAGGTTATCTTTATGTTTTGCATCTTGATTAGTGATATTAGTTAACTTAATAAATATTATATATATATATATGAATGATTGAAATATAAGTATACTTTTGTTATTAAAAATTTTATAATATAATGTTTAAGTTATATACATATGTATATGGGTATTTTAACATAAAATGAAAACATATTTACTGTTTATAAACTTACAATTATATTTTTAAGTTTATGGTATGATATTGCACATAAACAAGTGTGCTCCATAAGATTGTAAGTTTCCCTTACATTACCAATAGTGAAGAATTGATAGTGTTAGTTTTAAACTTTCAAAAAAAAATTACTCCACATTATTCATCCCCCCCCCCCTCATTCTGACTTTTTCCTTCCATGCATATGTGATATAATTTTGGGATTCATAACAATTAATAAAGAGAATAGCATGACTTATGAAGACATCTGGTAAAAAAAAAAGATTGATTCCCAATGTTTATATTATGATCATATTAACTTTTATTTTCTCTGTGTGAATTTAATCACAGAGATTTTTCAAATTAGTAATTGTAAAATGTCCTCATAATTTTTATTTTTATCGAAAGTGATGTGCCAAATTCCACTGTGAGAGGTGAGTGTCCGATAAGTTTCCAGGGAAACTTTTTTGTTCCATTATTTACACTATATAGGCAATAATTATGTCTTACATAACTTACATCTTACTCTAATGTTTTTTCCAAATTTAAAATTTATAACTTATAATTTAGAATTTTTATATTTTAAGATAAAAACATTTTGAGATTTCAATATACATTGATCTTTTGTAATTTAAATCGCTTCCCCACTAATTTTATTTACAACTGAAACAATTGTCCTGACAAAGCGTACACTTAGCTTTGTTAAAATATCTGAAACTTTAAAAACAAATATCATTTTTAGTCATCTATTTATTAAAATACAATAATAACCAAAAATATATATCACATCTATTAACTGTGTTTTATAATAAGCACAGCAATAAATATATAAACAATGTGTTATCTTAACCCAACATGAACATACCCATCTTGATGAATAACTGGCCTTGGATCAGACATTATTTATAATTCAGATGAAGAATTTTTCATTCACTATCAACTACCTAATGTGACATCTACGAGATTCCATGCCTTCGCTTGTATGACACAACATTTTTATCGGTATGAATATCTGCATATCAGCAAGTAGATAATTCACATAACACTGATTAACATAGGTAAAACACTATGTTAGCTTATAATTACTCCTTAGCTCACCCAACAACATATGTAAAAGAGCTACGCTGCTTAAACAAGCTATCTAATGTGACATGGATATGTAATTTGATCTCTTTACACACACACACACACACTATTATGATGACAGATGAAGCAATATTTGCCAAGGTTTATATTTTTGATTTACAAACTCTAGTTCCTAGAAGAAACTATATGTCATAATTAAATAATAAAACTTTCATAATGTAAAACAAATTTTACAAGTCATGATTATGACAAATATAATTGAAAAAACCTTAAGTAATGTCTTCTTGGGTGGCTTATCATAAGGATGCACTCCTTCAGGATCAAATCATAAACTTTTCTCTTGAATGAGCTTTAAAATCCTTATCTTTGATTACAAACTGCAGATTTTTTATTTCCTTTAATAAATAAAAATAAAATATATTTGATGATCAGAGTATATATCCTAGTGATCTAATACTATCAAATTCCGCTTACAAACTATTTAATACTACAACATATAAATAATAATAGTTGTTTTTGTCCAGGTATGAGCAATTAAATCATAGGAATGATTGTAGTTAACTGTTTCCAGTTAATTTATCCATTATTGCTTCATGTGCAAGTAATATCAACTAATTCAGGTGTGCCCAACCTTTTAGAACCTAAGAACTACTTTTTATTTTTCAAAGAAATAGTGATCAACTAAATGGGGGGGGGGGAGGCAAAATGAATCAATTTATAAATGAAATAAACAAATATAGTTAAAAATTTTAAACAAATGTATTTAATGTGATAATTGACATTGAATATTATTAGCTATTTTTGAGTAATTTGGTTAATAATTAGAAACAGCCAAGCATAAACAATCATTAAGATGATTTTCAGTCATACAAGTACAATATTTAGATTTTAAATACCGTACCCATTGCTGTGAAAAAGAGATATTTTAGTCCGGTGATCGAACAACTAGTTTAAATTTTTGGATTCTCATGCACCAGTTCTAAATATGCAGAATGGAGTGGTTCTTAACCTATGCCCATCTGAAGATAGTTGACTGAACTAAGAGTAATGGGGTACCCCTTAAAACCTACGCCCATTGGAATGATATATTGAAGCAATCGATGTCTAATCATCATCGATGCTTCATGTTTCACCATCTCCACTAACCTCCTAGGGGTCTGCAATTCAGATCTTGCTACAAATATATGCTATTCACTCACACACTGTATGCTGAATCATTAGAAAAATGAGTAAAATTAATTTTTGTTTAGTAAAAATGAAACAGTAGTTTGAGTGATGCGTATACATATTATGACTAAAGCAATAATTTTATTGCTGGAAAATACATTTGCTTATATATTTGTAATTATTTTTATATCTGTGTGTATTTAATGTAACAACAAAGAAAAATGGGGAGGGCTTGAAATACTGAAATTATATTTATCACTAGTCAGATCGTTGTCTATAATTAAAATTTAGAAATCTTAATTAAAATCGAAAAACAAATCATTTATCAGTTGTTGCCAAATGATTTAAAATAGCTAAAAATGGTATTTCAAGCCTTATCTGTTGAAAATATTTTGCTAATTAAATGTTGTTTTTAAAGGGATTACAGAGATAAGGTTGGTATATGAAATTGCATTCTGGGCGGTATTGAAATGTTATAAAAGGAACCACAGAACAAAGTTTACTTTGAGTTTTTAGACTTTCAGTTTTTAGTTATCTTTCAGTGAGTTGAGATTTTTGTCAGCATTTCAAGACCTTAACTTTAAGAAGCCGGTGCAAGTCCTGCGCGATGAAGTGTGAGTAGTATCTAGCACCTTTTTCTTCATCTCTCGAAGAACTGTCTGCCTGCAATTGCCATGTTCTATCCGGCCGACCATATAGCATGATTGCTTCCGACTGCTGATTGCTAATGATGCCGCTATGCTTTTTTTCCTTAGGTAATCTTTTAACATAGAACTGCCTTCATAAGTCAATACTTTTGTAATCTATAGTTCAACCTTCATATCTTAATTTATATATTATGTCATAAACTTTTGCTAATTTTGCTTTTAAACTCTCTCCATAATCTTTTATTAATATAATGTATTTTAACCTACCTTTCATGCTTAATTAACTTATATAGATAACTGTGTGTGGCTCCATTAAGATTTTATGTATTTTGTTTAATGTATAAATATAATCTATTTTTTTTAATATGCCAAAATCGCTAAATTCGCGAGTCAGGGGGAAAATAATTGTTTTACTTGGAAAAAGGGTGGGCTTTATTTAAAACTTATCAATAAAGTTTTATTTATATTAAATAGAAATTGCTCGTGCGAGTTTGGTTTCATTTTAAATTCATTATTCTTAAAGTAAATTAAAAACTTTTACTATGGATGAATTTTGCTAAATTTACTGCTTTGAATTTGTCTTTAAATTTCTATTTTAAAAAGATCATGAACCTTCACATAATTAATCCATTCCTTTTTTGCTGGTGCCTGAAGGGCGAATTCTACCAGTTAATACGTATTTGGGAATCAATTCTTTAACTATAAATGTTGTTAGTTTACTATTATTATAAATAGAAGCATTATTATTCATTATGATTAGTTAAATGACTCAGAATTGAAAACAGATTATTGTGCGAGAGGTTAGACCAATCCAAGCTTTAAATGATATTATAAAATTATATAAACATTGCTGGCATACATTTTCTTTTATTCTGATATTTTATCTTTCCATTTCTTGATTGCTTTGTCATTGGGATGTCGGAAGTATGAAGCTCCTACTTTTCAAAATTGTTCATAATCAGAGACACTACTCTTTGTGGAATGTAAGGTTTATGAGGATTATGTTCTGCAAATGGCAGTACATAATGATCTGGGGTCTCAAACTCAGCCTCTCCTTCGATATCGCTCCACCAGAATGCACGGACATATCAAATCTAAGCTCGTCTCAGGTATTCTTTTAAATGATAAAATATCCAATTGCCATGGGGCCTTAATTCATTATTGTATGCTAGTACCATTAATTTGCTCTTGAATTTGATCATCCATCCATCTAATCTTAGTACGTCACAATGATGTGTTAAAGATAATGATTCATTTCGTAAAATACGTTCAGTATGTTGATTTTAAAACTGCTTTCCTTTAAAAAAAAAAGCTTTATCGATTCCCAGAGACGTAAATCAATTTGTATAATTTATTCTCGTAAATATTGCGCATTGTTTGTTTCTTATGTATACTTATTCTAGAGACGCTATGTCCAAACAATGCCTATCAAACATATGTAATGATTTTAAGATTGTAAATAAATGATTGAGAACGTACATTTATATTTATTTGTCAAAATGATTAATGTTAAATTATTGTGTATCTTTCTGTAATCCGAATCTGTTCTGATCTTGTAGATTATTTTGTACATCCACAGCATTTTATTTGTAAACATTTGTAAATTGGCATATCAACCCCGCATAACTTATAACACATTCTATAAAATTATATTCATGAAATAATTGATGTAAAGGGGATTTTTATAAAACAAATCCCAAGTTTTCAAATGTATAAGATCACTCCAAGCGTGAAACAATTTTGTAACATATATATGTGTTTTCTATATTTATTAAATATATATATAATTTAATGTAAATCCTGGTTTGTGTTTGTTTTTGAATTATTATTTTCTAGTTAATATTTTGAACTATTTTCGTTGGCTAAGAGATTTGCATTAATAAATAAGTATAATAAATGTAATTCCTGGGCTACTCCGACCTCGATCATCATCATCAATCTGATCTTATGCTCTTCTGCTTTGTTTCTGGGCATGGATTTAAAATAATTTTAATGTGTCATCAGGATTGTTGTTCATTGGGTCAGAGATTCGAAGAATAGGCAAACAGGTTAGAATTCAGGACTGCTCCAGACCTGTGTATCTCAAGCATGATCGGATTCGAGGTACTTTTGCTTAGGATTTGAATCTTGTTAAGTGAGCATACTATTTTGACCAGTATAATATAGCAACAAGTATGTACACCTAAGCATTTCCTAAGAACACATTCGCCTTGCTGACTACATCATTATATAATACAATAGGACACTAAACAATAATTTCCATCCATGAAACTACCATAGGTCAGTTCATAATTTAGCATCTATAACTATGCTATTAAGGAAAACTTATGAATCTAATTTGTTAAGCTATCTATATAGATATTTATAATTCTAGAGAGGATTACAGTATATTTTGGATAATTATGATACTAAGTTCTAGTTTTATGCTGTATTTCATCACTTCAGTTAAATATTAATTAAATATTACATTTAAAGCAAATCTATCTTAAAGCATTTATAAGCTTTTAATTATATCTCTTAAATAAAACTTATTTTATCCATTTCAGAAGGGAGTTTTGTTTGTGCATTAATAAACGTGAAATTACATGTGTGAGAATATCTAATCACTTCTCACTAATCATTTAACTAAGAGTAAAAACTTCATTCTGAACAACATAGCATAAACAAATACATAACTGAAAATAAAATAAACTTGGCATAGATTTAACTAAGAGAAACATAAATTTAGACTTAAGATTTTACATAGGTGAAATCTGATATTTGGCTTTATTTGCTTATTTTAAAAAGTGAAATGAAACAAAATTTAGCCTAAATTAAATTGATTCGGTTATAGAATTATTAATAAAATAAAATATTATTATTAGGTTAAATTACGTGAAAAATGTGGAAACATAAAATCAGTCAGATAAATCGTTTGTCATCTGATCCTTCATGTCAGCCGCTAGAGGCGCGATTTCTAACTAAATTTCTAGAAATATGCTGTTTCCACGGCCACACCCAAGCCTTTACGCATTTTTTCTAAAAGAAATCCTAGAAAGATTGTTAACTTGGAGTTAAGTCTACTTTCTATGCTAAAAGGTAGAGTGTTAACTCGGAAGTTAAGTCTCCTTTCTACAATAAAATCTAGAAAGAGTGTTAACTCGGCTTAGCGGCTAATGGTGTGGCTTTTTCCGATGCTAAAAGCAGAGAAAAATGCCGTAGTTGTTTGTGTCATGCACTATATCGTAATGCTGCATTATGTATTTTATGTAACAATATCGTACGAGGGTGTGTTAATTTGATCGTGTCAAAATTATTTAAATTTTCATCGGTGCCTTTTTTTTTTAAAACCAATTGAAGTACTGTTACATTTTATCAATTTTAACAGTATTGTGATTGTTCCTCATAAATTTGTATTCCTCTTAAATTTTCGATTAGGGTGGAATAGCGTAAAAATTTAAAAATCACGCTTTGAGTCATGTTTTAGTGAGAAATTTTCCAAGACAAAAAGTATGGCTAATTCCCACAACAGAAAACTTAAAAAGATGGGAATTACCAGACAATGGAAGCCAGTGCTGGAATATTTCTACAGCAGAAAAACAGAAAAAAAACATCCTGCTGCTGAAAGAAAAGATTGGATTGTGCGGCAAATATATGCAGATTTGAGGTCCAAAAACATCTGACGATGAAAATGTTCACTTCATAAAGGCAAGCTTGTTTGAGGGATTCTAAATGGCCTTCGTCAAATGTCAAAAATAAAAAAAGTAACTTCAATTTTTATTTAAACGTACATCCCTTCTTCTCCCGATAATTGTTGTCATCGGCAATCAAATGTAAAATAAAAGAAGTAACTAAAATTTTTATTTAAACATAGCCCCAAAAAACCCTCTTCTCCCAATAATTGTTGTCGTCGGCAATCAAACGGTCAAATAAACGGAACGTCAATTATTCTTTAATCGTATAAAAAAAAAAAACAACCCTCCCACTAATTCTCGTCGGCAATCAAATGTAAACCAATCAAAGTAAGACAGTAAATTATTAGCTAAACATAACCTAAATTACTATTTGAACGTACACCGAAAAAGACCCGCTCTTGTCAATCAAAATTAAAGAAACCTAGACTATTATTGTCCCATTGTCAAATCGAATATTACTTGGGAAAACCCAAATAATTTATAACCGAAAAAAAAAAAAGAAAGTCAAATCGGTTTTTAATCAAATGGTAACCGATAAAAGTAACTTAAATTTTGATTTAAACATACACACACACACACAAAAAAAAAACGCAAAACCCTTTCTCCCAATAATTATTGTCGGCAATCAAATGTAAAAAATAAAAGGAACGTACAATTATTCTTTAATCGTAAACAAAATCCCCCCTCCCACTAATTGTCATCGGCAATCAAATGTAAAGCACTAAAAATAAGGTAAATTGATTATTTTTTAAACATAACCCAAATTACTATTTGAACATACACCAAAAAAAGACCCGCTCTTGTCAATAAAAATGAAAGAAAACCACAACAACTATTATTATCCCATTGTCAAAAATATTAGGTTTTGGGCAAACCAAAACCATAATTTATAAACAAAAAAAAAAAGAAAGTCAAAACCTTTGTCAATCAAATATAACCGATAAAAGTAACTTCAATTTTGATTTAAACATACACAAAAAAAAACAACCTCTTTAGCTCCCAATACTTGTTGTCGGAAATCAAATGTAAAATAAAAGGAAGGTAAATTAGTATTTAATCATCCCCCCAAAACACTTACTCCTCTCACTAATTATTGTCAGCAATCAAATGTACACCACTACTAAAAGTAACGTAAACTACTATTCTTTAAAGGTTACACCCCTTCTCCCAATAATTGTTGTCTACAATCATACACACAAAAAAACACCCCTCACAATAATTAGTGTTGGCAATCAAATGTAAACCGATCAAAGTAAGACCGCAACTTATTATTTAAACGTAACTCAAATTACTATTTGAATCTACACCAAAAAAACACCCGCTCTTGTCAATAAAAATTAAACAAACAATAACTATTATTGTCCCATTGTCAAAAATATTTATTTGTAGAACCAAAACCATAATTTATAAATGAAAGGAAGTCCAATCAGTCATCAATCAAATGTAAACTGATAAAAGTAAAGGTTTTAATTTTTATTTAAACATACACACACATGCGGAAAAAAACAACAACACTTCTCCCAATAATTGTTGTCGGCAATCAAATGTAAACCTATCAAAGTAACGTATATTATTATTTAAAGATCATCAAAAAAAACCTGTTCTCTCTTGAATTTTGTCAATCCAATTTTACAAAAACAGTAATATTATTTAAAAAAACCACACAAATTATTATTTGAACACACACCAAAAAAGACCCTTTGTAAAAAAATAAAAATAAAAAAAAACAACTATTATTATCCCATCATCAAAAATATTATTTGGGAAAAATAATTCAGAAATGAAAGAAAGTAAACTTTGTAAATAAATCAAAAAAAAAAAAGTCAATATTAATAGAGAATCGCTAGCCCGGGAACGTTATATTAATATGTTTTTAGTTAGAAATTGCGCCTCTAGCGGCTGACACGAAGGATCAGATGACAACCAATAAATCAAATGAAATTAATGAATTCAAATAAATCAGTTACGATAAATCAGGCAAGATTTAGGATTTAAATCAAGAAAAATAAAATATACATTTAACTTGGAAGTTTAGAATACATTAAGTTACTTTGGCCATAAATAATAAATTTAGTTAGCTTTTAGGAATTATGAGGTTTAGGTTAAACGTTAACTTTAGATGGATGGAGATTTGTTACTGCTATCTTTTCTGTTGTGACAACTTGGCTTCATCTTGGGCATTTTTTTAGGTGGCAACAGCTTTTAGTTCACCACTCTCCGCATCCTGTAGACTATCATTGTAGTCTAGAAAGGGAATTGCCTTCTACTCTGTCATCATCATAATTTTTACAAAATACTTAAAAGTTCAAAGGCTATAACGTGTCCAAATGAATTGACTGTGTGTCCAACTAGCTTACCCACTCTCCCCTGTCTTAGTAGTTTCAGATCTGATTTTCTAATTACCTTGCTGTATTCTTGGAAATCTGGGATACCCGCTGTTATTGATTTTTTTTTTACAGGTAGTTTTCCCGATCTTGACCAGGTTAATTTATTCATACTTGGTTTTAAAATCTATTTTTACTCTTAAAATTGTAAACAGGTCAGAATACAGCAAGAAGGATCAATTTTATAAAATCATCTTTTTCTAGAAAAACAAATCTAAAGCTGGAAAAACATTTTATTATATATGTAATGCAATTATATAATTTAACGATATATGCAGAAATAATATAATTTCAAATACTAATTTTAGAATAAATATTCTAAATAAATAAATTCTAATGTTTTAATTCTATTAACATTATTTTTTCCTGCATATATGTAGTTTCTTGTTACACATACATAGCATTTTTCCATTTATTTAACTACTAGAAATACATACGTGCATATTTACTGATTTTTACATATATACATACGTTTTCTACACTGTATGTTAAAATATATGCACACATACATGACTAGTATAATTAGGTTTAAAATTAACATAATATTAGCATAATGTATGAGGATTTGGGTATAGTTATACATAAATAAATACTACTATAGTATATAATAGGTGAAACAGAAGGATAGACAGATCTGACTGTTTCAATAACTTCCCATTTCTTTCTGGGCATTATTCAAAGTTGTCAACAATTCATATAATATTATATCATTTCCATAAGTGAGACCAGAAAAAGCCAGTTCTTTATGTCATATCTATTATAAAAATTTAAAAAAAGTCCCATGTTTTAATCAATTTTTTTATTTTTATTATCAAATCTTTTTTGCATTGCAATTTACTTTATTAATTTTAACTCTCAAATAGATATATTGTTCTATTATTTATATTCTCATTTATTGACAAAATATTTGATTTTTCTTTATTAAATTTAAAATCTATCTTCTTTCATTTTTTTATATATATCTTAACTATCACATCACCTTTTTTTTTAATTATTAGCTAGGAGAATCATATCATACATAAAACACAAACAACAATCTTATGTGATATGATGATATGCTATATTGTTAGTGCCATCTATTGAAAATCTTTTCAATTAATATTTGATTTTTGACTAAGTTTTTTAATTATTTTTAATTAGAATTTAATTTTGTAAAAAAAAAAAGCCATGTGATTTCTTTTTCAGTCTTCCTCTATGCGAGAATATTATTAGATCATTTTCCCTCAGTAATCTATTTGTTTTCATATTAAATAATTCTATACAATTATTTATATGCTGCTTATTAGAATTGATTTAATTTTTAGAAATAATTTATATTTCAAAGAAGTATCAATCATAGTAATTGTCATAAACAGTTATTATTTTTACAAAATGTAATTATTAATAACGTTTAAATTCTATTATATCTAAAAAAAATTCTGCTAAACTTGATTATAAATTCAAGATGAATATTTAGAAAGTTATAGACTTTAAAATAAAATTTATATTTTTATTAATGAATACATTTGAATCAACACGGTTTGAATCAAGTGGAATGTAAACAAAAGCTTATTAGATTAAAATATATATTTTATTTCAAACAAGATTATTGTGAAGTTTGAATAACTGCTAGTGTTTTTTATTTTAAATAACTTTAGAGATAACTTTTTTTATTAAAACACACACATAAACATCACAGCTGACTAACTCTATTATAGTCAGTTATCATTGTCTTTAATCACTTATGTCAGCATTTATTAATCAATCAGAGAAATATATATTTTTGTTTGGCCATAAAATTTGAAAAAAAAAACCTGTATAACAGAACCAAAATTTCTGGGGTTTTCATATTAGAGAAATTTAAGCACTAGTATTTGTTTTAAATACATTTGCAGATGTTAATGTTATGTAGAATAATAAAATCTAAATTATGAAGAAGATTGCAATTCTATGGTGAAATTATGACAGAATTTGTAACATTGCTTTTACTTTAGCATTATTCTGATGAATCTGCATTCAATCAGCTTAGTAGTAATGATCAAAGAATATTATTGCAGTCAAAATTATTTAGAAAAAATTTCTTATTCTGAAGAATAAGGCATAAGTGCCACCTTATGAGTCTGCTAAGATATTCTTTTTTTTAATAACATGTTTTAATTAACATTTGTGTGAATTAAAGTTAAAACTGTATACCATTACATTTTTAATTTTCTATATTGCTTTCTTTACATGACCCACCACTCACTACTCTATCTCATATCACTGATACACTCTAACACATTTCTGTTGAAAAGATAAATAATCACCAATATAAGTATTTCATGCTAAACTAGCTAATTTAATATATATCTAAGCACTTATTGCATAAATGTGTAGAGATGATAATCTGGACCAATTGATGATTGCTGGTTTAGCATGAAATATGTATATTGGTGATTATTTATCTTTTCGACATATAATGTGTTCCAGTATATCAGTGTTATGAGATAGAGTGGTGAGTGGTGGGTCGTGTGAAAGTCTGTGCTCATATACCCTATATATTACATATAAGCCAGTATTTCAGTTATTATATTGCTTTCTTATAATTTTTTTGTTGTTTAGCTTTAATATATTTGTGTTTAAAAACACGCCAATTGTTATTACAATAAGTTACAGAGCAATATTTTCAAAGATTGTTTTTATTTTATTTTTTTTAAATTTTAATTCGATGATTTCAACTTTCATTCTTTTTTTCTCCGCCATTCTCCTTTAGCAGCCACTCAAAAGTAACTACGATCAATGGAATTTTAGAAGAAAGATGGAAAAGCAAAGAGGAGAAGTTAAAAATAAGTTTTGCAATGATTATACAAACTAATATATGGAATATAAATACATCAAAGCATATATCACATGCTGATTGTTTGTTTGTTTATGAAATCTTGTTTTATTTTTTTCGGCAGCAAACTACTTTTTGAAATGCCTCAACATTTTCCCAGTTGTATAACTTTTATTTTTTATCCTAATTTTATTTTATTATACTGTATTTGTAATATAAATCAAACTTAAAAACATTAAAATTTTAAAAATAATTCTATGCACCTGTCCAATGCTTTTTTATAACTTTGATTTTATTTTACTAATAATTTGACTGATTCCAGTTTTTATCAGAGATTAAATGATATCTTTGTTTTTATTCAAACCAATTTTAAAAGTTGTAATGAAAACTGGATAGCTGAAACCATTAGTAAAATAAAATAAAAGATTATTAAAAAATATTGGATTCAAGTGCATAGAAGTGGATTTTTTTTTAAAAGTTTTAATGTTTTTCAATAAATGTAAAACAATGCAAAAAAGCAGTTAGATGGTTTTAATAAATAAGTAAATTAAAGAAGTTGTTTATTTGTTCAATTTTTCTATCTCCCTCTAAATATATGTGTATGTACAATATTATGTACAGAATATTCAATATTAACTTGCATCACCTACAGAAATTTATGATCTTTTAAATGGCAATCTTTCATGAAAAAAATTAACCAATTTCTGCTAGCACATATTTCTGCCACATCCACTATCATCATCAGTTTGGAAACAGAGTTGATAACCCATCTAACATATCAAGATTATCATAATATTCAGTTTGATATTAATATTTAAATGTAATTTTAGTGGTAATTTAACTAAAACCTATTTTATATCACTTTAATGTTAACAGCTTATTTATCAATTTATTTTAATATTGAGTATTTTTCTTTAAGAAGTTGAATATGCTATTCTTTAAATTTTTATTATATACATATATTGTTGGGCAATTATAACGATCCAAACGAAGTGGGAAATCGCATCGCACCGCACCGCACTACCAAAGGGCGCCATCTAGGCATTTGAGCCTAGAAAAATTTATAAAGTAGGCAGATACGCGCTGTTAGGATTCCACTTTATTTACATATTTAGATCGTTAGCCCATTGTCACTAGCTCAGCGGAGACACCGAGATAAAAATCTATAAATTTTATATCTTAAATATAAAAGAATAAAATAATAAAAGCCACTGCCAGAAATTAACACAGAAAAATATTTATTTACGCACATATAAAATCATTCTAAATTCGAGGAATAAGTTTAACATTTAGATTTTTATCTTAATTTTTAATTTTACATTTAAAATAGCTTGCTATAATGTTTAATATTTTATTTAGATGGTCGAGTATGAATGGACAGATAGGTCTGCATTTGAAAGGAAAATATTCTTCCCTGATTTAACCTTAGGCAACAAATTTCGCAATCAACTGGCGCCAATCCATCTGATACATTCATGTATTCAATGTAGCATGATACGACAACACAAAATACTATATTGTCAGGAATGTACATCTGAACAATAAGTAGAAATAGAGAAGACATTGACTCTCCACCAACAGGAATGTGACATCTGTGGGCAAGTAGATCAATAAACTAAAAACTCCATAGGAATGGACTGCGATCTTCTGCCGACTTACAAACCCATCCATAGGCAAACAGAGGGTGTGTGGCGTATATCTATAATCCTGCCCGTAGCGGATCTCATACTACATCTACTAATTACACAAATATATCCAATCCATTGAACCAATTCAACTACGAAATGAATAACCTAAGATTACCCTCCCTTAATACAACTTTACAAAACTATATAGCCATTCACGCCCGACTTAATTTTAACATTTATATACGTTCGCACAGATTTGTTTAAAAATGTTGGGTATAGATCGATTACATAGATTCCACGGTCAAAAACATTTCAAAATAAACATAAACGATCAAAATACAAAATTATTGATACCGACAATCGCAGAGGGAAACTTATAAGTAACCCAATAGTATTCACCATAAGATACTTGCGTTGTCACCAATAACTTAAAAGACATCCGAATAAATACATTTTAGATACTCACCGTAAGGTATCATTATTTATCGAATGTCTATATATTTTGATCAAATATGAAAACCAAAATATAATTAACCGCAAACGAATCCATGCAAGCGTCTATAAACAACTTAAATTTCATACATTTAAAATTTAAACAATAAATAATTTATACAATTAAAATAAATGGAAATGATGTTTGTCCATCGGAAAACATATAAAATTAAACATTATTAATTTGATTTAAAAACTTACAAAAGTCAGATAAGAGTCCGTTTTAACATTTAAGTTGGCTTGTTTATCAATTTGTAAAACTTGATGAAAATTCTTAATTGATTTTAATATTTGTTCCTTTCATATAGCTTATGGAATTCCCGCGACGCCTCCGTTGGAAGGTAATGTTCTGGAGATGGCAATAGCTGGTTCAAGGTATCACAGTCTTTTCATTTTTTTTTATAGAGAGTGTGGTATGTGCATCATACCCCATCTCTCAAACACAAAATGCTGGAACTGTCCCAAAAAACTGTATTTCCCTTTTTATATTATCCACCAGGATTCCATGAACAAAACGTCACTAATCTGTTTTTTCGTTATGGTCCGGGCCAAGGCTTAGTGCTTCCATTTGTCAAGCTAAAATCTCTTTCTTCTCTTATCTAACTTTCCATCTGACTTTTAATTAAACAGCTTTTAGATAATTAATAAACAATCATTTCCTTTTATAGATTACAGGAATTAATTAATACCTGTTTTTATTTTAACTTACGTTATTTTTTTATTAAAATATTTTTATATTTCAATCTTGTATTTTTTTATTTAAAAAAATTACATTCAAATACCTTTTTTTTTTGTTTATGAAAAAAAAAATATTTTTAAAGTTTAACATCTGTGCGAATGTATACACGTTTAACAATGTTTTAATTTTAGCGTTTAGTTTTTTTACTTTTATTTGCAAACTTTTAAGTTTTTATTTTAAATTAATGTAACGACATATTTATATATCGTTACAATATATATAGCCAATTCTATTTAAAAATTTATAAGCACATCATATCTTTTAATATTTTACTTTATATATATCTTGTAATCAATAGACATGTTGCAATATATTCTTCTATTTATTTTTGTTCATATCCACATGATTTTTAAGTCTCCAGCAAAAGAAATTCAAAAACATCATTCTCTTAACATCACCTGCCTTTTCTTCTTTCACATCCATAAAGTATCATAAAAACAATAATGTAATCTGAATAATTTTTGAATTTTAAAGAGATAAAAACTGAAATACTACAACTTTATTTTTTTGTAACTTATTTCTCTTAATAGAATGAAATATAATACACTTTAATTAAAAATATTATGGAAATATTTTATCACATCTAAGAAATGTTGTGTATTCAACTATGAAGTTGAATGCCAACAATTATTACAAACTTATTAACTACAAAAAAAAACAATGTTAATAACGATTAGACAATATTTATTTACAAAATATATACACATTATTATATACAATAGTTAACCCGTTAACTCAGTACTGTTTCAAGCATTGCTTAATTTTCAACATAATCAGTCGAGTCCTTGATTTTAAGTTCTAAATCCTCACTACTAATATAACCACAAACTAAGCTGCACTTCCACTCTACTAGTTGTGGACATAAGTGAATAACTAAAGTTTATACTCACAGTTCCTTTATGCACAATCCTATTTGGGTCTTATGAGGCGTATGCAAATAATATAATACTGGTGCAGTCTGTTAAGTTTTTCTATCCAGCTGTCTTTCATCTACAGAGGCATGGACTCTAGGAACACATTTCTTGATGCAGAAAAGTAGGTACACTTTTCCCTCTGCTTTTTTCTCTAGATTAATTTCCGAAACAGCAACCACAACAACATTACAATGAATAAAAAAAAGCTGACACAAAAGACGCTCTTTTCAGCACACACTATTTATGCTTTTTCCTCCTGCTTCATATCCACTAATATCATTATTAATATTCCAATAGGGTAATGGCAAAATCGATTAGATGAAAACAATAGGATAGCAGCAATCCATTAGATTAATGCACCTTTACAATTATTATTATTTGGCATTTAATTTGCATACATTCATATTACTTTCTTTTGTGATTAGTGCTTTAGATATTTATTCCTTTGTTTGCTTAATTAAAAATAACTTAATGTTTAAATTTAAATAGTAACAGTTTTTTCTGTATTTAAAAAATCAATTAAGCATATCTGACATTATAATTCACAACTCAGTTTATCTTTTAGCAAACTTTTGTGCATTTCTTTTAACCTGTAAACTTTATCTAATTTGAAGTTTATTTTATCTACATCCTAAAATCTAGGTGCAGTGCTCTCAAATCCAAGGCTCCTCATTGATGAAGGCCACAAGCCAGCAACTAGTCTGGGGATATTGGATGAGTAGGCACTAGATGGGGATTTTATGCACAAGCCTTCTGGCATCTATTGATTACTCTAGCTTGCTGAGTGTGGCAATATGTATAGTGAGTTTTGCCTGTTTTAAAACAGTTATACACAAGCATAAGAAGTGGTGGTCATGTGATAAAGTAATCTATCTAAAATAAAGTCCCATTATTTTTCAGCATTTTCCATTGCTTTTAGGACTTAAATATCTTTTTACATCTAAGTTTCCTTTTAACTATTAGCAATCTTTTTTATTGCTTATAAAACTTACTATCTCTATCTATTACTAATTCTTCCATTACTATTTTTCTCTGGAGTACAAACTAGCTTTATAGCTTATATCCACATGGTTACTAAAACAATATATGATCATATTAATATCAATTAATCAATTAAAATGGCTGAGCACTTCCGAGAAAATGTATTTCTCATAATCATAGCCAGTTATGACTCATTCATTGGAATCATTCTATATGTATAATATGCAAACTCTATGTAAATGAGTCAATTAGCCCATCTTTTTGATACAGAAAAACATGCTTCTTTACTAATAATGGCGAAGGAGTCTTCCGCCATGAAGCAAGACTCCTTTACCTCACACTTAACCTTGTGCCTCCCAGTACATACCAATTCTACAGATGCGGGTTCAAGCTCATGTCCTGATATTTTTTGATGCTGTGCAAAAATTGAAGTTCATTCTGGGTTAGTATGTGACATTATACCTATACTTAAGCAGTGACAAACTAGTAGCTATGGTGGCTCTGGTTTCACCATAGTATAAAGTTTTACATCCATTGTGAGGGCATGCTACTTTATACATGGTCTGTGAGATCTGATCAGAAGCTATGGTGTCTTTAGTGTTATTAATAAGCCTATTAGTTGAGATCGGTGTATGAAAACTCAAACGAAATTCCGTAGAAAAAGTCCTATAGAATGTCTTATACAAAGAGTGCATGTAGGGCAACAACAGCCAAGGCTTGTTGTCTCTAACTTTGTGTGTTCCAATGTTATTAAGAAAATGTCTAATCTTACTATAAACTATACTGCACTTGTATCCTGATTTGTTTAAATTGTTAGTATAATTAATCATGTTAGACCTTCTGTCTGCCTCAAATTTGCACAAATGGTAATTTCTAAAAAGAAATGATGTCAAGCATGAGGTAAAGGAGGCTTGCTTCATGGCGTAAGACTCCGTCACCATTAATGTAAATAAGCATGCTTTGTTGTATCAAAAAGATGGGCTAATTGACTCATGTGCATAGAGTTTGCATATTATACATATAGAATGATTCCACTGAATGAGTCATAACTGGCTATGATTATGAGAAATACATTTTCTCAAAAGTGCTCAGCCATTTTAATTGATGAATTGATATTAATTATACAGCTTTACGTTATAAGTGTGATAGCACTATTTAATATTATCATAATTTGGACAAGCGTAAAGCACAAACCTACAATTTATTAAAACAATATATATATATATTGTGATGCCCAAATAAAGACGTGGTCACATGTATATACCTATTAACAAGAGTAAATAATTTAGTTACCAGAAATCTGAAAAAGAGGGGGGAAAAAGTTGAGATTTAGTTAAATGTTTGAAAATTACTTTTGATTTTATTGTTAGAGAAGGAGAGGGGGAGGTGCATAAAGAAATGCATCTCTTTCTCTCTTTAAATTACGAGTTAGTTAAATGTTTGAAAATTACTTCTGATTTTATTCTAAGAGAAGGGGAGGGGGTGCATAAAGAAATGCATCTTTTTCTCTCTTTAAACTATGTATTATAATAATTAATACCATTGAAAAAAGATTAAAAAAAATAAATAAATAAAAAAGAAAAGAATATTTGAAATATATTACTATTAGAAGTTATCGAAGAAAGAGAAGTTAAAATGAATTATAAACTTGTAATAAAAAATAAAATAAATATAATGTAAAATAATATATTTGTATGAAATGAAAGTGTTAAAATATGTTTAACTAATTACATTCCATGAACAATAGAGGAACAAATCTAAAGGAAAAGTTTCATTTATAATTATACATTCTTTCCACTGATAACAGTTCGTTGGAAATTGTAAAATGTTTAATTAATTAAATTCCAATAAACAATAGATAAAGAAAAAAGAAAGGAAGGAGATTACGTTGACCATTATTACTTTGGAATTGGAGAGATCAGCAGCAAAAAAAGAAATAAAAGAAATGCATGGCTAGTGGCTTTAAAGAATGATGGGTTCATGCTCGATCTGCCTGACCACTGATCCATGATGAAATAACATTGGTGCCTCACCTGCCAGATAGACTGTAGCTTCTGTATGTTGAGAGATATAAAAGAAGGAAATTAAATAACCAAGAAGAACCAAGCTAGAACTGAGAATGGACTAGCAACATAAAATTATATTTAAAAAGGACCCATTTAGACGAAGAGTCTCCAGAGGACCTGCTGCCTCTGCAAAAGAAGTGGGTGAACTCCCACAGGATGGCATAGAGTGCTCAGAAGGACTGCAAATGAAAATAACTGCAAATCCTAGATAAACGTTTAGCTATAGCAAACAATACACAAGCATGATTTTCTGTTGTTTAAAATTTCACAAAATTAAAAAATATATATACTAAGAACTAATTTGAAAAGAATAATCCTTTTGAAATAGAACACCGCCATGTATAAAATTTCCACGATAGAACTGTTAATATCACTTTAATATTCTATGTATTCATTAGTGTTTATATTTTTTATTATATAATATAATATCTGTGTGTGTTATTAAATATTATTATTATTCTTAAAAGTTGTCTAAACTTGCTTTATTCTTCTGTCACCAAGCTACGGGGGGGAATCTGTCAAATTTATTGGTTAAAAGTTAATGATTTATTTTTTTAAAAATATTCGTTGTGCTATTTATATTGTGGTAATCTCAAAATTTAAAAATATATATCAAGCACTGGACATTTGTTGACTTATTCTTAGGAATAGTTTTCTTTATTCAGCAGTCAAGAGTACTTGATCGCGAAAGATAACGTCTAGGTAATATGTTCGTATTGCTTCGGAGTTCGATCAAGGGTACAGATATAAAGTTAAATTCGTATTTGTATTTGCTCTCTGCTTGAATTGTAATGTCAGGCCATGTATTTGAGCATAGTTCTGCCCAAATAATTTGCACAGAAAAAAATGACGCCAAAAGAAAAGTTAAAAAAGCTTTCTATATAGCAAATGACATCAATGCCATTAATAGAAGAGAGGCATGTTTTGCTTTCTCTAAACAATGGACTAATTAAAAATTCAAACACATTTGCATAAATCATAACAATTGTTATTTATAAAGCTATGAGTATGAGATTCAAACATGAAATCTCGAAAGTGCTAAGCAAATCTATTATAAATTAGAGTAAAATTATAGCTTCACTATTTAATGTGAAAAAAAAAGTCACATATTTATAATATAAATACTTATAAATATTAATAATAATAAAAATTAACCATATCCGTAACAATATACATATATATTGTGACAGAATGGGTTCGAACCCAGTCACAAATAATATTATAGGTGACAGCCATTAAATGTATATGTAGATGTATATATATAAATTTAATTTTATTACATGGTGATGGCTACATAAACACACAAATGAGGGACTCTGTCATTTTGAAACAATGTATATATGCATGTGACCAATGTGTGTGTGAATGAGTTTGGTGGTTGAAGAGATAGAAATGAGATTTTATTCCATGTTATAAAAGCCTAGAAGTTTCCATCAGAAATGAAATTTTACTTCTTTTGTTTACAATAAAAGCAGTGATAAAAGCTTTTCACACGACAACTAAAATCTGGCTAAGCAGCAATTGGAAACCGGAAGTGATATCAAAAGAACCTTCTAGAATGAATGAAGGGGACTATAAAAGAGAGGCATCCAGAATGCTCAGGGTCTTGCCCCAGCAGAGCTTCAATCATTGACAGTGGAATCGTTAATTAAATTTAAAAAGTTGAAAGTTTAAATTTACTTAATGGTGGACGGAAAGGAAATATTGGGGTAAGAGCTTATGTTTTGGACTCAAACCCCTAATTCCAACTAACTGCAGCTGCTCATTCAATAATCACAAGATGCCTATGAATTAAAATAACTACTAGTGTCGGAACCATAAAGCGGAGCCTCATCAAACGATGGCCATATAAAAAAACAAAGATCGAGAAAACTCACACTGAATTCTATGTTTATTACCTGCGATGACCGGAACTCTCAGAAATAAATAAAATCTTCCACAAATTTCACAGGGATACTCAGGTAAAAGAACTTTACGTATTGATTTTTTTTGTTATAAAAAGAAAGTATTAACTGTTTTCCTAATGTGCGCATAAAAATCCAACTAACTAACAAAAAAAAACTTTTATTAAATTCTTATTTGTGGACATTAATGTTGCAATTAGTATATGAGATCATGTGGAATAAACCCTTTCTATCGACCTTCACTATCTGACTTATTTGTAATAAAATATTGGAAAGAATGTTGCATGTGCGTGTATCAAAATGGCAGAGTTTTAATGATAACTATGTTTAAAAGGGTTGAATTATATTTGTTTTTCTTAAAGATCAAAAGAATAATAAAATGGTCTTTTGAAGTAGTCAATAAAATCTTATTTAATAGTGAAACTGTATCTAGAAATCTTATTGTGATATTTTCTTTATATATTTTTATGTGTTTCAAAACTTACTCCCATTCGTGTCTACTCCCAGCTGTGATGTCACCTGACCATGAGACAGGTAGACGATGGTCAAAAACCTCTCTCACATTCCTTAAGACAGTGGTTCATGTTGCTAATATATTCATTTCGTGTAATTCTTATATTTGTATAAGATTGGTGCTTTGAATCCTATGGATGACCATAAATACATGTTGGGAATGTATTACAGTTAAATGAGAATAAATTCAAGTACATTTTGATCAACAGTGATTAAGTCAAAACAGTTTTAGTTAAATATACATACATAAGCACGTATGTTTTTCATGTTGTAAGTGTATTAGGTGAAACTTATTATATAGTGAGGAGAGGGGTTTTATTACTATATATATATATATATATATATATATAGGTGTTATACTTTGTAATATATATATATATATATATATATATATATATGTATTACAAAGTATAACACCTCTCCCCACTTCAGAGAAAACCCCATTTACTTTACTAAACATAGTCTCAAAATCTATTTGGTTTACGCTTTTCACAAATAGGTCTGGGTGTTTTTTTTTCTACCACTGATTCTTCTGCTTCTTCCTGTTCTGAAGACATTCATGGGCTTTTGTTTTCATCTGATTCTTTTTCTCTTATGGTACTATCATTTTGTTTTCGTAACTCTCTGCCTTTGGGTTTTACATTTTTTATTCATTTTCTAAATTCATCATTCCAAAATTGAATGTCTCTGTTGTTTCATGACCTCTAATGTAATTTTCATGGCATCTATATATGCCAATATTTTCATCCCTAATCACTACTATATGATTCAACAGCATCTTTTCTACTGCCCCATTGACCCATGTTTTACTTAGCACATTATGAAACCATACTATTGCTCTGATTGTGAACTTTGCACTCTGATAATCACCTTGGCTTGCTCTACTTTTCTTTGGATGGATTAACAGCAGTTTTGTTCTTAGTCTCCTACCAAATAGATGTCGGTTATAATGCAAAGCATTGAATGTTGCATAAGCATTTACTGTAGCGTATCTAGTAATTGTACATAATAACTTTTCTTTAAACCCTTTTTCATTTGTTGCACTGTTTTTTCCACCATGCCACTTGATTCAGAATATGGGGGGAAGGGTACTAATGTGTAGAATTCCATTTTCTTTCAAATATTTTCTCACATAACTCTGAAACCAGTCACATTATCAGATTATACTATGATTTTCAGTAATTTGTGTATTGAGAAAACTTTGTCCAAACACTTTATTGTTTCCTCTGCACTTGTATTTTTTACTTTGTGGCATTCTATCCACTTTGAAAATGCATCTATTATTATTAAAATCATTTTTCCTGTAATCAAACCTGCATGGTCCATGTGCAATCTCTCCAATGGTCTGATTGTTTTAGGCCACATAGTATAATTTTTTGCTGGAAGTGCCATCTCTGTCTGGAAAGTATCACATATCTTTACATATTTTTAAATGTCTGTATTTACTTTTGGCCACCAGACATAACTACATGCCAATGCTTTTGCTCTCCCTACTTCTGGGTGACCTTTATGTAATAGTTCTAATACATGATTATGGCCTGTAGGTCGTATTACTGTTTTATCCCTCATTATTAGTAAACTGGATGCCTTATCTGATTCAACAGTCTCATCACATAAATAATACTAATTCGTGGTTTAAAAAAAGTTAATAAAGAAAACTATTTAAAAGTTTTGTTTATAAATGTGCGCAGTTGTGCAGTTGTTTTAAAATTCTGTCATTTCCATTTTTTTATATTGATTTTATTTTTAAAATAGTTTTCTTTTGGTCACTTGGTTTTTTTTTTCAAATTAATTAAAGGCAAGCAAACTTTTAATCTTATAAAAAATATTCTAAATTAAAAAAAAGTTAATTCTTTTTAAACAAAGCATTTTAGTTTGGGAAAGTTTTTTTTGTAATTGCATTCTTGTTGTTTTGAACGTAATCAATTTTTTAATTTATTTTAACTAAAGCTGAGACTTGTTACATTAAAAAAAATTAATTATAAATAAGATTACCTTGATCAGAATCTTTAATTAAGATTAAGTCTGAGATAAAAATTTGCTCTGGCCAAAAACTACTAATTAAAAGATGTTATGGAAGATAAGAACTCATATAAATAGTACTGGGTTTTCGGACAGATTATTCTTAAGCTGTTGATGTTTATTCTGCTTCTTTATATTTGGTACAACTTTTAGTATACCAATCTTGAGACTTCTTTGAATTGCTGTGCTGTTATAAATTCTCAAGAATGCCAAAACTATACACTATAAAGAATTGCCTCAATGTCATGCTGTGCTAAACCAACTTAAAGATAAATCTTGGATCTCAAATCATCCCTGCAAAATCATGTCATAAGAGCTAAACAAAAACTGATTCCTAACATTGCCTCCTGCCTTCTGAACAGAAAATGAAAGTCTAAAGACTTTGCCGGAATTCTCTAGTAGAATGAACTATATGTGCCATGCTGAAAGATCTCTGCAGTCTTAAACTTATATCTTGAGGTAACCTGTTTTCTTTATTCTTTCCAGGGTTTTAAAATCTCAGCTTAATCTTAAAAGTAACCTATTTTTATAATATCTTTTGAATGTTCAATTTAAATATTTTGAGCATTTATTGTTATTATTGTATTTGTAGTGCATACTGGAATCTTAGTTTTAAGATTCAAGGTTTGTTTTAAATTTATTGATTTGAGAGTATATTGTGAGTTTATTTTGTATATTCTTAATATGTTTCCCTTTATATTACTAATGCTTGCTAAATGCTTTGGCAGATCTTTGTAATTTTCTTTAACTCATCTGTCCCTCTTGTATTGCCCTGAAATTAATTTTAAATAAGTTAAATTTACATTTCCTGCAGACTGCAAATCTTTGACTGGTGGTTTATCATGTATGTGTTCCGGTTTTCTGAAATTAGAGGTTTTGTTTCTTCATTCTAAAATTATGTAAGATCATAATCTTTTCTCCTGTTTGCTTTGATTGTATGTGAAATTAACCATGAATTTCCTTAAAAGTGGTATATCATGAGCTGTCCTGCTGACAAATGATGTTTATTCTGGGCTAAGAAATGTTCACCGGTGCTGTTTCATTGATTTCCTGCAAGACCCCATTGTTTTTCTACATCTGAATTAGGAAACTAGAATTGGTTTTTTATAAATTGCCAGCAGAAAGATATTATCAATTCCCTTTTTAAATTTGTAGGTGAGAAAATGAACCTATCTGCCAGAGTGCTTAATGTTTTAATATTTGCAGTACTCACATACATTCTCAGATGAATATGCTAATAAATCTAGGTCAACTTTCATATTTTGTGTGCTAGACTTATTTTGTCTTTTGCTTGAATTTAACAAAATTTCAAATTATTTCAAATTAGTTTTGCTGATGTTTATTTTAGTGTTTTATTTTCTCAGTTGTCTGAACAATATTAATGAGCTCTTGCTCTCCCTGGATCTGGTCAGTCCAAATCATCATCATAATTAACTTCTGATCATGGTTAACAAATTTTCTGGTACATAGTGACCTCGTGACATCCTCCATGATCAAAAGAAATTAATATCCGACTGTTACATTACATATCCCTTACAAACTGACAACTTTTATTTGTTTATCCAAAACACTTGATTTAATAACTCGGGTTTTGTTTTGGGCCATCCTTCTCTTATCCATTTGCTTAGTATCTGATATTCCTGATTTTTTGTCCATTTCACTCTATTTCACTGTTTAACATGCTTGATTTTATGCTATCATATACACTTCTGTCTCTGAAATTATAGATTCCAGTCTATCTGGGCATCTAGATAAAACATCCGCATGTAATATCTTTTCCTTTGTTGTAATATAACATAATATATGCAGCCAAAATATTCCACCAGTGTAACATTCTTGGACTTATGTGTTCAGATGCTACTTTGTCATGGGCAAAAATACCTAGTAATGGCTTATGGTCTGTGAATATTTCAAAACTTGTACCCTATATATAATGTGAATTTTTTTAATTGCAAATATGATGGCTAGAGCTTCTTTATCAATTTGACTAATGTTTTTCTGTGTTTGAGAGTGCATGACATGTATGCTACTCACTATTCTCCTTTTTCACTAGGGTTCACTAATACTGACCCTACCCCATATTCGGATGTGTCAGTCATTATTTGCAGTTTTTTCTCGCTATTATATTGCACCAATAACCTATCTGACATTAACAATGCCTTCATTTTTTCAAAATTATTTCTTGCATCTGTGTTCACTGACATGTGTGATTTTTTCTAAGCAAATCATATAATGATTTCTCTACCATTACCCTGTTATTTAGAAATGGGTTCATAAAAGTTTAATAAACCCAAAACGCTTGCAACTGTTTTATGTTCTGTGCTTTATTTGCATTTTTTACTGCTATTACTTTATCCAGATATGGCTTTTTTCCTCTGTCGGAAATAATGTGGCCTAGAAAAACTAATTCTTGATTTTACCACATATATTTTTCCTCATTCAACTTGATCCAAGCCTTACTTCATTTTTTGCAAACTCTTAATACCCTGTCTTTTAAATCTTTTACTGTAGCTGCCGTGATGAGAATGTCATCAAAATACAGTGTGACTCCTGATAATCCATTTAGAATGTGGTCCATTTTTTTTGGAAAATGTTGAGAACCATGGAAATTCCGAATGGATATCTATTACAGCTGACCAGCCTGAACAGCATAACTAGAGTTAAGATTCGAGCTGTTTTTCAGTTGCCTTGATCTGATAAAATGCTAAATTCAGACCTAATTTTGCAAAAAACTTTGCCTTTGTTAACCCAGCTAGTATTTCTCCTATGTTGGGTACTGGATATGCTCCTTTATTTAAATATGATTCTATAATCCCCATAAATTCTAACTTGCCCATTTGACTTTATAATTATTACTACTGGAGTTTCCCAAGCCACTGACTCAATCTGGATTAATATGCCCTTGCTAACCAACGATCTAGTTTTTTTCACCTACTTTTTTTTTGTGCCAATAGTCTTCCTGGTTTTACAGATAATAGGGTTGTTTTTCCACTCACTCAATGTGGACAGGTTACCTGCTATTTTCAATTAGTTTTGGGATTCTTTGCTTTATTTCAAGTCTGTTTGTCACATTATTCACAGTGTTTACATTAAGGATTATGTCTAATTTTACCCATCACTATGTATAAAGATAATTTTTCACTCTTGTTTCTGTGATTTATAGGCACTATGGCATAGCCTAGCATTCCCAATTCATTTTCACTGGCATCTATGTCTCTTATAGTTGTCTGTCTGATTGATACATCTGTGCATATTCCCTTAATCTGTTTCCATAGCTTTTCTGAGATCAGTGTAATGCCAGACCCACATCAATTTCCATTTCAATCATTTTATAACAAATTTCTAACTGTAGCATATATTTATTTTCCAACCTTATTCCTGTATTATTAATGCTAATGATATCATCTGTTACAATTGTATTAGATTTTATATTATGCTGTCCCTCTTGGTTGGCATTTGACCTACACTTTTTTTGAATGCCCTTACAGTTTACAGATGTGGCGCCTTTCTATTTTGCCATTTGCACTCACTTTTAATGCGCCCAGCTTTGCCACAGCAAAAACACTTAATTCTGTTGCTTGTGCTATTGTTTTCCCCCAATCTTTTTTATCAGTTTTTCCACCTGTAATTATCTTGTTTTTATTTTTAAAGCAAGCTGATTGCACTATTATTAGTACGAGGTACACCCTTCTTGATAGGTGATTCAAAGTTTAAATCTCTTTCCTCAGACTATCATCAAGCCGATCCCATAATAACTGATCTAGCAATATCTCAATGTAATTTCTGTATAAGCAAACTTTTGCTAATTGTCTTAATACCAAATCATACTCTTTGACAGATTCTCCCTTACATTGCTTTCTATTCCTAAGAGACAACCTTGCTACATGTTTAGACTGACAGGGGCTAAAATGGTCATTTAATTTTTTCACTATATTCTCATACACTATCGAAAACTTTATGGATAGATCAAAATAGTTATTTATTACATCAATTACCCTTCTGCCTGATAGACACATTGATGCTGCTATCATTCTCTTGTCCTCAAACCCATTAAGCAAGAAAAAAATTCCAAGCTGAATAGCATGAAGAGGCCATTTCCCAGCATCATTAACATCAAATTTGGCTATTACAGATTATCCTGACATTTTTTATTTTTTAATTTTTATTAATTATTCATCTAAAAACCTTACTAAATTCCTATAATAGGAAATCCCTACTTTAGATCAGGGTTTGATTACGACTGTTACTGTGCCAGATTTGTTCTGTATTCAACTATGAAGCTGAATGCCAACAATTATTACAAACTTATTAACTACATAAAACAATGTTAATCAAGAGTAGACAATATTTATTTACAAAACATATACACATTGTTATATGCACATAGTTAACCAGTTAACTCAGTACTGGTTCCAGCATTGCTTAATTTACAACATAGGTGAGTTCCAGATTGTTCTAATCTCTCAATACTAATATAACCACAGATTAAGCTGCACTTACACTCTACTAGTTGTGGACCTAAGTAAATAACTAAAGTTTATAATCACAGTTCCTTTATTTGGGTCTTCAGGTGTACACAAATAATATAAGGGTGGGGCGGTCTGTTAAGTTTTGCTATCCGGCTGTCTTTCACCTATAGAGGTATGGACTTTGGAAACACATCCGTCAATGCATAAAAGTAGGTACAATTTTCCCTCAGCTCTTTTCTCTAGGTTAATTTCTGAAACAGTAACCACAACAGTATCATGAGGAATAAAGAAAAGCTGACACAAAAGAAGCTTGCTCTTGTCTTGCGTTGTTAGCCGAGAGGTATCGCAGCCGCCATGCGAGCAAGTAGTTGATTGCAGACGGTTGTGAGTTCGCATCCCGGCCAATGCTATGACATATGAAAAAAAAAAAAAGAAGCTTGCTCTTTTCAGCATACACTATTTTTACTTTTTTTCTCCCACTACATATCTACTAATATCAGTATTAAAATTCCAATAGAATAATGGAAAAATCCATTAGATGAAAACAATAGAGTAATCATTTGATTAAAGTCTTTACAACGATTATTATCTGGCATTTAATTTGCATACATTCACATCCCCTTCCCTTGTAATTAGTGCTTTAGATATTTATTCATTTGTTTTCTTCATTAAAAATAGCTTAATGTTTAAATTTAACAGTTTTTTTCTGTATTTAAAAAATCCATTAAGCGTATCCAGCATTATAATTCACAACTCAGTTTATCTTTCAGCAATCTTTTGTGCATTTCTTTTAACCTGCAATCTTTATCTAATTTTAAATTTATTTTATTTACATGCAATCTTTCTTCATTGCTTTTAAAATTAAAGTAATTTATCTAAAATAAAATTTCCTTTATTTTCCAGCTATTCCCCCCCCCCCATTATCTTTAGAACTTAAATATCTTTCCTTTTAACTATTGGCAATCTTTTTCATTTCTTATAAAACTTATTATCTCTGTTTATTATTGGATTTCCATTACTATTTTTCTCTGGAGTACAAATTAGCTTTATAGCTTATATCCATATGATTACTAAAACAATATATATATATTTTTTTTACAAAATATAACAAGAAATAGAAGCTAATTTTTTTTTTTAAGTGTCATAGCATCGGCCGGGACGCGAACCCGCAACCCGGGCAATGCCTGCTAGCGCAAGGCAGTCGCGCTGACCTCTCGACCACCAAGGCAAGACAAGCTAAATTTTTTTTATATCACCATTCACCAAGTAAACATTTATAAATTATATGGCTAAAAATATTACTAATTATAGCCATTTTTTCCCGAATTAAGCAAATATAGAACTATCAATTTCCATTACATTTCAATTAAAATAATTTTAATTTATTTAAAATGCTCTGGAAAAGCACACTAAAAAATAAGAAAGAGTAAACAACAATAACTGATCAAAATCCACCCTAATTATTTAAAATTATTATGGATATAATACATTAAATGATCAAATAGCGTGTATAAATTTTTGCCTAGCTGTGTTTATTTTGCAAAAATGTAATTTAAATATACTAAACATTTCAGTGTTTAATTAACTAATTCAGTGATAATTATATATATATTTCTAATTCATTAAAATTATTTTCAATATATGTGCAATTCATCTTATTTATTTGCCATTTTTCTAATTTGAATATCTATAATAGTAATACTATGAATATTAATAAATGGAGTTGTAATAGATTATAGTAGTACTTAAGTAAATAATTATCAAGATGCTTTTTACTTAGCTTATTTTCTGTGCATTAACCCATAGTTTTACCTATATTTATCCAAAATATATAAATATTTAGCAATTGATTGATATTAGAGGACAATGTAAGTAGCACATGTAAATTCTTGCAAATGATTTATGACTGACATTTATTTAGATAAAAAAAAACTATTAGTCAAGTGTTGGTGGATGAGTGGTCAGCACAGCTACCTTACAAGCAGTTGTCCCAGGTTCGCGGGGTCACTTCCCAGCCAATGCTTTGACACACGAAAAAAAAAAGCAACTATTATCCAAAACACTTCAAATAACCAATAGTATTTTTCTTATTAAATGATCAAAACTAATGATTTGAAATTTTCGATACCTTGAAACTTATAGTTGCTGCCAAAAATCTCAAGGAAATTTGTAATTAGTTATAATTAAGGTTATTACCATCCTATAATATTTAGTATAGTAGTAATGGACTCGAGAGCTAAAGATTTATGAATCAAAAAATAATATGTTTTTGATACTGATCTAATTGGCTATCTACATTTTTATTTTCAACTTTTATTACCTCTTTAATAATTGCTTTGATGTCATGAAAGAATACTTGAATGTCTAGTTAATCATTTGAAGATTTCTTTAGAAAAATCATGATTTATAATAATATCTATGACTTAATTGATAAATTCTTTGTGTAATCTAAAACATGTTACTATTACTTTTCATTGACAAGTTTTTTTAGGGAAACTTTTAATAAATTTTTTTTTTTAATTTTTAATAATGGTTAATTGTAAGTTTTTAAGATTTCTTTGAATTTATCATCATATATCTAATATTGGCTTACAAAATTGATTGCTTTAGAATTGTAATTGATAGCTTTGTTTTGGAATTTTTATTATTCCATGTTTAAAAATTTGTGTAAATTTCTTCTTTCTTATTAATTTTTTAAAAAGTGAGGGGAGAGGATGGGGGAAGTAGTGAATTGCATCTGTAGTATTTCCTAATTTAATTCACTTGTTGTAACTAATAAACTTGATTTGGAAAATTGTCTTTAAAATGTTTTTAAATTTCTTCTTTATTAGCTTTATCACCGAACTCAAACAATTTGATTTGTAATTGATAGATTTATTTTTTTGGACATATTTTATTTTTAAAATTTTTAAAATTTCTTTCTTAATAGCTTTTTAAAAAGTGAGAGGAGAGTGAATATGTGTGTGTGTAGTGTAATTGATTTGTGGGATTTGATCCAGCTACCTTCAATACAAATCCAATCAAACACTCCAAATATAAACAGTTTGTCTGATTATAAAACGAGCTTAATATATAAAAACTTTTTTAATGATTTGAATTTTTTAAAATTAAACTAACACATAATACAACCATTTAAATAAAAAACTAAGATTATTATTTCCAGAAACATTTTAAATCAACAATAAAGTTCATTTTGTAACTAATTTCTAAAAACTTACTAAAAAAACAATTCTTATGGGAGTGGGAAAATCTTGTTTCTTTTTTTTTCATCTTTCACTTTTTTATATAGTATATACCATCAAACCTCCACTCTTTTACACTTTTAGCAAAATATATTTATTAATTTGATAACAGTTTCGACTGTTCCCAGCAGTCTTTGTCAGATCTACAAATTTAAATATTACAGAAATACAATCATATTTTCAAGCACAAGTGCGTGTGCGGCGCAACTGCTCTCAAAAGCTGTTAATACAAATACAAATAGCTAGTATGTAGAGAGAGACATGACCTCAAAAGAAAGATCAAAGAGGCTTTATTTATCTCTCGCGACAGCGATGCCATAAACAGGAAGGACACTTGTTTTTCTCTATCAAAAAGATGGAATTAGCATATTTGCATAAATTTAAACGTAAGCAAGCTATGATTATGAAGGCAAGATCCTTTGAAAGCGCTCAGCTGTTTTAATATTTTTAGTTAGCTATTTGTATTTGTATTAACAGCTTTTGGGAGCAGTTGCGCCGCACACGCACTTGTGCTTGAATACATACATTTCCCAAAAGTAAAATTATTTAACAATCATATTTTATAAATTTATACATATAATTTTACAATTTAATTATTTTTACATTATATTATATTAAATATAGAGGATTTGAACTCAGATTTTCAAGCACCCTTCAACTATCCACACTATCTCATACAACTGAAACACATGACCACACACATGTAGAAAAGATTAATAATCACCAATATACGTATTTCATGCCAAACCAGCACTCATCAGTTGGTCCAGACTATCATCTCTGACACATATATATATAATCAATGCTCAGTTTATATTAAGATAGCAAATCTTCATACTTTAATGGACAGGCTTCAATCCACTACAACCTCCAACTTTTTAGCCATCCATATCATTGAAAATCTGATGATGAAAACTCAAATCCCATGCTGATGCTAATATTATTGCCATGCCCATGTTGACCTGAAGTCACTCTGACCCCTCATGTATAGGACAGTATCCATTAAATACATATGAGGGATGGACAGGATACAAGCTTAATATGTAAATATTTGAAACCAGGCACTCTTCACAAACCTGGGAGCTTAATTGTAAATATAGAGGATTTGAACTCAGATTTTCAAGCACCCTTCAACTATCCACACTATCTCATACAACTGAAACGCATGACCACACACATGTAGAAAATCTTTTCTACATGTGTGTGATCATGCATTTCAGTTGTATGAGATATTTTCTACATGTGTGTGGTCATGCGTTTCAGTTGTATGAGATATTTTCTACATGTGTGTGGTCATGCATTTCAGTTGTATGAGATAGTGTGGATAGTTGAAGGGTGCTTGAAAATCTGAGTTCAAATCCTCTATATTTACAATTAAGCTCCCAGGTTTGTGAAGAGTGCCTGGTTTCAAATATTTACATATTAAGCTTGTATCCTATCCATCCCTCTTATATGTATTTAATGGATACTGTCCTATACATGAGGGGTCAGAGTGACTTCAGGTCAACATGGGCATGGCAATATTAGCATCAGCATGGGATTTGAGTTTTCATCATCAGATTTTCAATGATATGGATGGCTGAAAAGTTGGAGGTTGTAGTGGACTGAAGCCTGTCCATTAAAGTATGAAGATTTGCTATCTTAATATAAACTGAGCATTGATTATATATATAAGTGTGAGAGATGATAGTCTGGACCAACTGAGAGTGCTGGTTTGGCATGAAATATGTATATTGGTGATTATTAATCTTTTCTACATGTGTGTGGTCATGTGTTTCAGTTGTATGAGATAGCGTGGATAGTTGAAGGGTGCTTGAAAATCTGAGTTCAAATCCTCTATATTTACAATTAAGATCCCAGGTTTGTGAAGAGTGCCTGGTTTCAAATATGTATTATATTATATTACTTTTTTATATAATTAATTCACAATGAATTTATAAAAAATAAAAGTTGATCAAAAAAAATATGTTAATGAAAACTAATTCCAAGAGATTTTAGATTACATATGAATTTATAAATTTAGTCATAATAGTATTAATAATATAAATCCCAAATCCAGACTATAGTTCCCTTACTTGGAAAAAAAGAATTTTCTAAAATCAAAAGAATCTGAATTTCCAAACCAATTTTTTTTCAATTACAAATAAGAAACTAATTATTTGAAATTAATTTACATTTTGTAAATTACATTTTTGGTTCATTTCCCACGATCTCATCTCTCTTCTCCTCCTCCACACCCCTCTTCTTAAAATCCAATAAGAAATTGAAAAGAGAAATAAAAATTCACCAAAAAAATAAAAGCCCTGCAAATGAATAAAATTATACAAGGCATTTTAGATTAAAGAGTGAATTTATAAATTTAGTTATAGTAGTATTGCTACTAGAATGAATTGCCATTTTTGCAAAGAAATCTACAATTTCTTGATTAATCATCCCAATGTGTTAAAGTAGTGTTTAGAAACTCAATTAAAGAGAAAATTTAAATGTAGATAGCTGATTAGATTAGTACCATGTTTTTTCCAGTTTTTCAAATGTCATGTAACTGTTATTATTAATTATTGAAAATTATTTTAGGGTTACTACAATGTATCCAATATAAGTTGTAGAATGACAAAAAATGGAAAAGAATTAAGTAAATATATCATTTAAAAAAAGAATAGAAATATGCACAGATTTTTAGAAATAAACATCCACATTTAAAATTATTAATAAATATGCAAAAAAGAGAGCAGTTAGAATTTTTAAGCATTCCTGGAGGAACTTAAAATTTAATAAAATCTTAAAAATCGAGAGATTTTTAATGGCTTTGGTTAATCCAAAATATCTTTACTAGATCATGCATTAAGCTGTAATATGGAGTTTTGTACATTTTTCTACTAGTGATAAAATCAAAAGTTAGCAGCAGCTTAATTTTCTTGGAGATTTTTATTGTTATTGATTTTTTTATCCATCTGTTAATATATCAAATTTTTTAATTTTTTCTAATTTTGCTCAGTAATTAAACTTTTTTCTAATAGTGGCAGTTTCTCCTTAAGATTTAGCTACTGTTAAGAATTTTCAAGATCATGTGGAAAATCATTTGAGAAATGCTTAAAACCATAATCTTCTTAAATGGTTCAAAAAATCAGGTCAAAAATATTCTCAATACAATTGCTATCAATTTTACAAAAGAATATCAATTATGAAAATTATATGTTCAGATAAAAGAAATTGGCTTATTATTCCAAATACGTCTAATTGGATCCTCAAATATTTTTTAGTTTTCTATTGAATTTACAGCATTTGATAATGTACCTGCAATCTTGACTAAGAAGTCATCAAGGTATTATTAACAACCATCAAGAGTTAACAAAAAATTAGAAAAAATGTTTGATAAAAATCAAATTTTAACATGGTCTTATTTTAAATAATTTGAATAAATAGTATATTTTCAATTCTTGTTTCTATCCAATTTTGCATATCAGGAATATATAATAATCATTGGAAATCAATATGTAAAAAGAAACCATTTTTTATTTTGGAATATTATCCAAATTGATTGTTAAAAAATTTGAAACCCACTACTGATTCTTAGTATTATCAAAAATTCAGGTTTAAATTTAATACTTGTTGCCAGCTTTGTAGCAAGCAAGATGAACCTCTACATCATTTATTTCAAAATTTATTATTTTTTGACAAGTAACATTCCTATGTTTACTGATATCATGTCATTAACTTAAAATGTTACTTATTAAAAACAACATGGCCCTATTTTATAACATTAAGAGTATGCAGATTGCTAATTATTCTTTTATCTTCAATGACAAAATATTCTCAGGAATAATGACAAAAAATGATATGAAAAAAAAAGATTGTTAAATACTTAGTACAGGAAATAAATAACAGAGTCATTCTAAATCTGATATAATTTATTTTGTGATGATATTGCTTTATTAAAATGCTTGCCAATGAGCTGATTATTATTTAGAAATGCTAAATAAATAATAGAATCATATCAATTTTTCTATATGGAAGATTTTGGATTTAGACAGCATCCTTGACAATAAATTTCCATATTTTACTACATTCTGAAATCTTAATTAATGAAATTATCAAATGAATGGTGTTAAAGTGTAGCTACGCTTTTATTTGCAAATTAAATGTCATTAATTTTATCATAATTTTTATGAATATATGTTTTATAATACGACTACTTTTTTCCCTCTGCATACTAGCTTTAAACTTTAGTTATCTTATATTTAATTACTTAGGTTAAATCTAATAAAATTTCACTTTTTTTACATAGTAAATTATAATTTCTTGTATCATTGCTATCATGAATGACAGATTTTGTTTCAAAGATAAGGTACTTTTGACTTTACCATAAGGTATATACAGAGCATAGTTTTGAGACATGATAGTTTTTTTTCAATCTTCAGCTTACCCACTAATAAAAAACTGTAGAAAAGTGCTTAATAAATTATTATTACAGAAAATAAAAACAAGCGGCTTTCTTCTGAGAACTTATTTAATTTACAACGTTTGTTTCAAGTGTCAAAATATGTATTTTCCATATAAAGATTTTGAAAGCCAATACTGGAGGAAAGGCTCTTAGCCCCCCCCCCCCAAACAATTAGTGTTATACTTTTCTATTTTATTAATACCAAAGAAAAATAATAAATATCAAATGAGCAAAATAAAATTTGTACACATAAAACTTACTATTGAAGTAACATTTAATATTTATTTCTTACAAAAAAATCTATTGGCAATTTTAACTATATAGCAAATAATTAAACTTACATTAGCTAGAATTCTTGCCCTTTTTTTTTTTCGTGCGAATATTTGAATATGATCAAAATCTATTTGCTTGATATTGTTTCCATAGCCAAAGTAGCTAGAATATTAGTAATTTTAACATTTAGAAGATTTAATTGTGGGTCCAATCAATGTTATCCATCATCCCATTCTTTTTTGATGGACATAAAATAACTGAGACTTGCTGCAAGTGATTGGAGTGAATAGAGTAAAAAGACTATTGTTTAAATAAAATGTTTTATCTGTAATTATTGGCTTGCTGCCATATAATGTCAAATGACGGAATAATGCTAACATAAGTATTGGGGTAGAGAAATGAAGTGTCATTATTTTATATTCACTAAATTTTAAAACCTTAACACTAATAAATTTCTAGCAAAAGATACTAGAATAAAAGAGTGAAAAAACATGATTGCCACCAGAGATAATTTGCTATTGCATGCCATCTAATCTTTATTATCAATTATTATAACAGCTGGGATTTAACATTCATTCACAATATTAAGAGGTATATTTTACATCATATACATTTTATATTCTTTCGATAAAAAGATTTGCTGTTATAAAAAAAAAAGTTATAGAAACAATTCTATTTTAAATATAAATTTCACTATATTGCAAAATAACGATTAGTTGTTCAATATTAATTACCTACTAGAGGAGAATCTCCAAGATTAGTATTTATTAATATGTATTATATACTACTTTCCATTTGTGATTATTACTATTTTTCACTGCTTATTTAAGCGTTTGAGGAAGAAAGCAGATAAGCAGACAGCAGGAAAAAGAATTGTGCAAAAATGATTTGAAATATACTTATTATATTTATTGATTGATATCACTATAATCATTGAATGAAAAATAAAATTATAACAATGCTCAAAATACCTAAAACAATAACGTCAATAATTTATGAAATTTACACCCAATCTTTTGTTTTTTTTTAATTTGATTTAAAATCCATAAAGTTTATAAAAGTTATTTAAAAAAATTATTAATATTGCAAAGGTATATTTCTAATGTAAGCTAAATGTGCTACATAGTGACGGGAAAAAATTGCGGTTACAACTAACTCGGTTTCATATTGGAAATGCATCATAGCATTAACGTAATTGCCTTATAGATTAACTCAAGCCTAAAGAAGCCAATCCTTAGTTCATTTTGATTTTAAGGACCACGATAGTCATCAAAGACAAAAATTCATATCAGCTATCTATGTCAAATCCTCACCAATGTTCCAAGGTAAGATTTTTGAGTAAAACTGAGATTTAAACTCTTATACACGTGAAAATTTATTTCCAGAAAAAAACTACAGGGTTTTAGATTATACTGTATTAATATGTTCATTACCGAACTTTAAAGTTATTTTATGTCTAACCATTTTTGGTACAGGAATAGTTCAAGTATATCATAAAACACAAATTGTTAAGACTGTTTCTTTCAGTTCAACCTCATGCCGAATTTTAATTTGCAGTGTCGTAATATTAGTAAGGAATTTTAATTTGTCTTATTTTCTCACATTAAAAAATAAATAAATTTGAGTTTAAGTCACAGAAATAGAATAAATATTATTAATAAATAGTAGCAAAGATTTGGTTAATGTAATTGGTAAAATACATGGTTAGTATAATGCTCTACTATACACTTTAACAAGAAAAGGGCAATACAAAAAAAAAACTTTTTTTTTAATAACTATATTACTAGATACGTGAAATGAGTGTTCCTTCAGAGAAGCTATTATATGATTATTATTATGAATTGACATTGAAATTATTTTCCTTTATATCATTTGTATTTTCAAAGGTATTTCATTCATTTAAAAAAAACCCTCTACAATTGGCAATTTAGTGATTTTAACAAGTACGTAATACTGCTTTCAGGTATTTAATGGATTGTACAAATCCGTTGTGAAAGTTTCTAGTTTTGGTAGAAAAAACTACTCTTCACTATTTGAAATTTATTATAGTATTATATTTAAACAAAATTGTTGCAGATACTAAATATTTCTAAAATAGAAAACGGAGTTGAGAGTTTAATTATATCTCGAAGCAATAATACAGTATTAGTTTAACCATTAATTTATTATAAGTAACTTGATCATTTTTTATGATATGAAAAATTGTTTTATAGAAACTAATATTAAAGTTTAGTAAGTTTGACACCTTGATAAGACTTTATTATATCGAAATAAAAAAGAACTGTGATAATACTTGATTTTACTGATAATTTTAAATGTAATTACTTTTCAATACTCTGCCATTCTATTATTTTACATTAATAATTTGTATGTACAGTTTTATTTTAAGGAAATTTGGTTATTAAGATGATACAGTATTGATTAATATATTAAATTCATATCGGTAACTGTAATACTGAAAATGTGTTCTTATCTATAAATTTAATTAATTTTTTTTATTTTACTTAATGACGTTTTTTTTAATGTAGTGATTATGTAATTTTATTTTTTATCTTCTACATGTGTATAGATTGAATTTTTATAGGGTGTAGATTAAAATTCTATAGCAGCTGAATGTAAACCGATATGTGCATGTGTTTATTAATGGCGAATTACTTATTTAATCAGAATGTAGTTAAGTTTATTAAACTTTTTCCATATTAAATGTTTAATGTTAATGAAATTAAAATTATCCATATTTCTTTGTCACACACACAAAAAAAAAACTTTCAGAAGGAACTTCGTTTTTTATCTGACACACAAGGAAGATAATATAAAGAAATTGGTAATTATTCATTATGCAGTTTTATTTGAAGCGAGCATAACTTGATTGTTTTAAAATATCAGAAGTTAAAAATATAACTTATTGTTTTAAAGACTTGTAACTAGTAAATAAATTGTTCTTGTAAAATAAATTTTTATTAAAAAATAAAAAAGAATATAGATATTAGAAAAATAATTGTATTATATATCAAGCTGTTTTCATTCAAAGTCAGTCAATAAGAGAGATCATTGTTGATGTATGCTAGATAATTGAAAAGTTCGAGGAATACTAGAAAAAAAAATCAAATACTTTATTGATTACAGTGATTTTAATTCATTTGATCATGTTGAATTATGGAATGTTTTTTAAAAAATGCATGTATCCAAAGAATGACATTGTTATTTTTAAGATTCTCAGTATTATATTAGAAAATATAGTTAAAATAATCTATATTGAAACAAATTAGTTTTTCATCAGCAAAAAAATTAAAAATGTAAATTATTACTATTCAACTTTTATACTGAATTTACAATGAGATAAGATTGGACAAATAAAAATATGGATTAATGATTGATGTGCTTTCCTCACACATATAGCTATTATGCAGAAAACACAAACAGATATATTAATAAAGAAACATATTAAAATGAAAGGATTATGGTGAATTTGAAGGAGTCAATGATTATGATGGCACAGCTGACTTTAAAATTGATACTGAAAGTATAGAAGTCATTGATAGTTTTTTTGTTTTAAATTATTCATCACCAAAAAGATTCAGCAATTAAGAAATTTAATGTACATACTGATATTTCATTTAAATCATTATATTGTGAATGATATTGCTGTGTTATGCATGGCAGGCATGCTTATTGTTGTTATTCATAAATCCCACCGCTCTAATCCGCTAATAATGGATAGATTTAGTCTAACTGATTTTTCTATGCACTGATGTAATTTTTATAATATGTTTATGTAAAGATTTTTATTAAAGTACTTATGCAGAATTATAATTGCTAATTAAATTGGAGCAATTATTAGTATTTTAATTGTAATTATTTTTCTAATTAAAAAAAAAATTCAATGAAAGTATACTAGTGATATGAATTAATTGAAAATTTAAAATCAAAACAGTAAAGAAATAGAAACTATGATGAAGTTTTAGTTTTAATGCAATTTTTATTTTTTTTTAAAGATTATAATTTGCACAATATTAAGAGACATTATCAATACTATTTATTAAATTTGATAAATTCCTTTTCAATAATTATAAGAAAATCAATGAAATTAATTATGTAAAATTGGAATTACATTTTTTTTAAAGCAATATTTAATGGTATTTGGCCATGTATAAAATGATTTTTGAGCAAAAAGTAAAAAAATAATAATTTTATGGGAATTTTGCTAAGCAAATGTGAAGAAAATACTAAAAATATTTCAACAAAAATGAATTATCTTTAATTAACTGCAAATGTTTTTCCCAGAGATTATAAATCTTTTTTAATAATATCCAAGATCAATTGATTCACAATATGAAGGATTATAGACTCTTTAGCATTAGCTGAGTTGTGAAAATAAGAGACTCTGTCTAATTAATGTTTGGATTTTTTTTTTCACAGAATGGATTTTCAAATGTTGAAAAAAAAAAAATTGTCAATTCAAAGATCTTAAAAGTCAAATTTATGCCATAAATATTTTGGAATTTTTATATTTGTCAAAGGAGAATTTTCATTTTATATGAAATAAAAAAATTGATTTGATCAGATGAACAATAATTCAGTCATGTTAAAACAATGTATTATTTTTTTCTATAGTCATGTGTACATATATATATATAATCTTGTTTCTTAAACAAAAGAATAATATCTTAATTTTGGAATCAGATTTTTTGGAAAGTGTTAGGTTACAATTAAAAGTACACATTATATATTTCAAAGTGCTATAAATCATCATAAATGTATGAACTTTAGAAAGAAAAATCCAATAATTTAATGATCTTTTCCTTTATTATTAAAAATTATGATTAAATCATGAAGGAGTTTTACAAATTATATTATTAATTATCAGTAATTTTTTGAAACAAAATAAATGTGCCAAATATTCAATAATTAATAAAAATGACAGTGTTGGCTATAAAAATTTCAGGAGTAATTTGAAGAATTGCTTTTCATTACCTCATTGGATTGGAAGTTTACAAACATTGAGTTATGATAGTTAAATTGAACTGATTTGATTTTTAATTAAAATTTTGCTTTAACATCATATATCAAATAAAATAATGTCAATGTGTAAATTAAAGAGAGATTATTTTTTATGAATCAGTTTTATTGTTGAAATTTTTTAAGCATATGTAGAACAATTTCATTATGTGAATCTATTTTATTTATTATAATTTTTATAAAATTTAAATGTGGATCAAATATTTTTGTTACATTTGAGATGAAAATAGAAAGTTGTACTCCATATTTCAAAGAGTTCATATGAAAAAAAAAGTAAAATATTTCATTAATAATTTTGTTTTTATATTGATTAATTTTCTTCTTCCTTTTCTTATGTATTGATTTCTGTATTTACACGTCACCATTTCCAACTTTCTTAAATACTTCAACAAACTGTAAGAATAAAGTTTTGATATAAAAAAATAGTATTGTTGAAATGTTTAAGAAAGTTGGAAATGGTATGATATATTTATATTGATTATATTTGATGTGATTGATACATTTTAAATATAATGTATTCATAAAATGAACTTTGATTCTGTAATTTCTTTTAATATAGTTTTTATAAAATTTAAATTACAAATGTAGTCTGCTTTCATTTTTTATTGGATAACATAGATCAGTATATTATTGAATTGTTATATAATTTTACTTTTATATTTAATGTGCATCATTTTAAATATAAAGAGATCACAGATGTTTGCTTATTTTATCCCATTCTGGATATAGAATGTTGAAATAATAATCATGTTAAGTGATATGATTTACATATAATAAGCAACTAAATAGTTTGAAAGGTGTACAATTGATTATTTTTTTTAATAGATTCTCAAACAATTTGCTTTAGCCTGTTTAATGGAATTAATTTAAATCTTTTATACAGTTGTAATTTTAATATTATTTAATTTTGTTATTCAGAGTCTATTTAAAATCTTAGACTCTGATAATAATTTGATTTCTATCAAGCAAAGATTAGGAATGAAAAATAACAGAAAAATAACATGTTAATGTTAAATAAAATAAAATTAATATTTATATAAAAATATTTTTTCATCTAAAAAATGAATTTTGTCAATTTTTCATGTGTGTTTTTGCATATATATATATATATTGTGTTGATATTTCCATCATAAGAATGGTTCAAAATCTATTACATTATAATCATATGGAATTTTCCTATTGATACTTTCAAAGTGCAATAGAAATGGTTCTTGAAAAAGAACAGACAAAAATTATCAAAAATATTGCCCACTGTAATGAGAATCTTTGTTGAGAAAAACTTTCTTCCATATTAGAGAAATATCTAGCTATAGTAGAGGCCTACAACATTTTAGGAATATGCATTTGTTATTCTTGCCAATCATAAATCTTTTTTCATTTTGAATTGCCTAAAAAAAAAAAAAAATCTAATTTAAGAAGATAGTAAGATCCAAGAATTCATTTTAAGAATATAATGTATAAAGGAAGTTGAAAATGTTATGGCAGACTTATTATTGTCTACACTAGAGAATGAAAATGTGATAATTATGAAGAAAGATAGGAATGATTGAATTGAATAAGGCTTATAAAATGACTTTAGATGCTGAACATGTTGAAGAATCCTAGGGAATGCAGAGGATGGAGTAGTATAATCGGTTCAAGATGAGAAGGAAAGAAAAGTTTGAGAATCTTAGTACTGAGAAGATTGAGAGTGATGGTAGGAAATATCAGAATAAAATATGAACATATTTATGAAAAAAAAAGTAAAAGATGTTTTCTACATTACAGAGATCTTGAATTTGATTATCAATTAATGATTAGAATAATGATTTCTATTTTATAAATATCATATGTAGATGAATTCTAAAAAAATGGTTATATTTTCTGATAATTATCAATTTACAAACATCGATATGAAGAGCAGATTAAGAATTGCATCATCTAATCGCATCAATGTATAATAAATTAATTCCTGGACTACCACTTCATTACAAAAGACTACAAAGAATAAAATAATCTCATATTATAATTCTTTCATGTTTATATTCTGACATATTCCTAACCTGGAGCACAAGCATGCCTAGGAACATAAACAAAAGATTTATGTACACATTGGAAATATGTCAAGATTTAAATAAGAACAGCTTGGACATTAAATTTAGTTTTAAGTAACCAAAATGCATAATTTTTTAAAAGGGTTTAATCATTTCAAATTTATTCATAGTTATATGTTCACATAGATGTAATAAAAATATCCTGAACAGTTGTGTAAGAAAAATGCTTGCGTGCACTTTTCATATTAAGAGAAGAAAAAAACGTATAAGGGACTACAGTATCTAGTATTTTTCTATTCATTAACATTATTATTACATATTTATGTATTTACATATCATGGTAATTTATAAGAGCATTCATATGGTAATTGAATCATGAGGGGGGGGGGTACATATAAATTCTCAAAATTTATATTAATCTACTAAATAATAAGAATAAAATGAATTTAAATACTTTTTTTTTTATCAAGATACTAAGAAAAAAACGTAGGATCAAATAGGATCATCATCATCATCAACCATTATCAATCCACTGCATGATGAAGGTCTCTCCAAATTCAATCCTTACCACAAATTTAACAATTAATAAGCTTACTATTCAGGTATCTTTGCTGTAACTATAGATTTGTCTTTGGCATAGTAGTCTTTTAACATTTCTCTATGCCACTTTTTGGTTGCTTTATCAGTCACACTTATTCATTTTTGGATATTTGAATTCTTTGAGCAGTATACTGCTTCAATTCTGCAAGCTAAGGCAACTTTTAAGTAACCAAAATAAACTATCATGGTAAGAAAATAGGATGGCTTTTATATCATCTTCAGGTTATTAAGTATGAGGTATAATGTGGAACCATTTCGTTGATAAAAAATAACAAGAATATACTTTGCACTCAATGCATCGTATTAAAAAAAGTTTTCCCATTACAATTAGAATCATATTAGTATTGAAAAGTACTTACTCACTATATGATTTTTTTATACAAGTAGTTATTACCAAGCTGCAATGATTTGTTATAGTTATAATAATTTCTACTCTAATTCAAGCTTTGAACTGCACTATAGTTTTATATGCTCTCTAGAAGTATGAAAGCATGATTGCTTAAATTGATCTCTCAATAAATCAATGAATGAATGACGGTAAAGAAATGTGAGTTATTTATTAGTCTTAACTGGTTTGATGCGATTAAAATATGTTTTTTGATTCTCAAGCCCGCCTTATCAAAAATTGTTTTCTTAACTCTAATTACAAATTGATTTTCTGTTTTCTTAAGAATTCATTTAGAAACAGATTATCAGACAATTTATTAATTATAAAATCTTATTTAAATATAATTGATTCTTTTTTTTTTACTAGCATATTTTTCTTTTTCATTTACTTTTACATAAACTGACATTTTTATTAAGTCCTTTCTAATTCGTTAAGCCCTGTGCAGTTTTGGTAGCAGTTGGTAGAGCATCCGACTTCGGATCGATTCTGGAAAGCCGTTAGCATTTTCTTTTGTTTTTAATTCTTTAAAATAAATACAAACTGTATTTTTATATTTATTGATAAGATCTTGAATTTCTAATTTTTATATTTAATTTTTTAAAATATAGATTTATCCATTTCTTTTCTAACCAAAATTATAAAAAATTTTAATCTATCATACACCCATTGAGAAATTAAAAATATACCACTACATAATGTCATAGGGTTTTAAATACAATAATTATATATATTAAATATAATACTTTTTTTTTGTATAAATATTTTATTCATTTTGAAATCAATATATTTGAGTCCAATACTTATTAATTATATAACCTCACTATATTATTATCATCATTAGATTAACTTTTGTTTGTGTTCAAGTTCATAGTTATTTTTATTTAATTCATTATTTTTTAACTATTTAGTTTATTAAATAATTATTTAAAACTTGACAGGTTTTTGTGATTTCAAATGAATCCTCACTGTATGATTTTTTATTGTCACATTACCCTTTAAAAAAATGAGGCAATAAAATGTATTTCTATATTTCCATTTCTCATTAAGAATATTCATCATGCTTTGCCAAATTCTTTTTTTTTTTATATACAAACTGGTATTCTGTTTCACTTTTTTTTCTAGATAATTATTTGATTAGGCAATTTTTGCTTTGCTTATTTAATAAAAGTGATATGATGTACATCATTGCTATTATTTCAAGAAAAAAAAAAACTTTCCTAATGAACAATGAAGATCTGGCAAGTGAGCATTTGAACTGATTTCTCAAATTTCCTTTCAAGTTTATACTTACAAAAAAAGGTTAGATAGTGACATCATATCCAAGCTAAAAATCAATTACACATATAATCAGGCGTCACATTCTCATAGGCATTATCATGTGTCAGGATAATGATTTGGAAGTAAGACATTTAAACACAATTTATGTAGAAATTTGGATTTATGTTGATTGGATCAAATGTTCACCAGGTCTTCTACCATTAGTACAATCAAAATGATAATTGATTAATATCAGGAATTCCTCAGCTAGTAGGCAGTATGTGAAAACAAAAATATACAGTTTATAGGATAAACACACAATGAAACTACACCATCTGAACTGATTTACATTCAGAAAAAGCACCCTGTAATAACATATAACCCTCTTTCAATGGATTATGGAAATTCCACCACAATCATCCCTTTATATTTTTCCTTATACTGTATTTCATTTGAGAAAGCTTTTATATTATGAAGAAGAAAAAAAAAATATGATTTTTACCTCAGCTACTCTCTAAGTCTTTATTTGTTGTAAACTTTTTTTTAAAAATACATTTGCAAAAGGTTTCAAGAATCTAGTATTGCAAATACGCATGACTCTCATACCATCTAAGAAGGTATTCCCAATTTACTGACCAACAATTTCTTATGGATCCTTACACACATTTAAAAATGTTTTGAAAGGAAAATTGTACAAGGTGATATTGAATTTCTGGTTTCAACAAACACTGATTTGGAATATAAGTATTGACAAATGATACTTACCACATTTATCAATAAAGAGCTTGTTTGAGCTATTGGTATGCTCCCTACCTTACATATATATATATTTATATAAAGGGAAAACTTATTAACCTAATTTTCAATGATAATGATCAAATTACATATTCCTATTTTCTAAAGATCACATAGAAGAATTTTAAAAGAAATATGGGTTATATTTCTTGATTATCATCAAATTTACAAACATCTCTATGAGGATCAGACTAAGAGTCATATAATCTAATAGTTTCATTTATAATTGGGTATACTAAATAGAGTTCCTGGAGCACCACAAACTATAAAGGTAAATCCTTCTCTGTTAACATTTAGATATATTTCTGTCTTACAACCTATGCATGCTCAAGAATATAAAGTATTTAAATATGCAGTGGAAATGAGATGACTTAAATAAGAAGAGCATAGATACTAGATTTAATGTTAAATAGCAAAAATAGTCTATTAAAATGATTAATTAAAAGACACTCAATATTATATGCACATCCAGATAAAATAAAAATATAATCATGAACTCATATGTTAGAAAAATATTTGCATGCACTTTTCAGATAAAGAGATTAAAAAAACTTAATTTTTAAGAGGCAATATCTAATCTAATAAATTTAACCTGCCACATATTATAACACACAAAATTCTTTTTACATTAACTTTACCATCGTGTAAACATACATATAGTAATTTAAGGGAACATAGCTTATACCTATAATCTCTTAAAAGAAAGCATTTACAGCGTTTGAATCACAATGAGAGAAAATGTAAGTTTCAATAAGTCCAGTAACTATATGATAATCTATTTAGATAATAAAAAAAATAATAATAATTTGAGCCTTAAAATGTTTACATTTTATATGTGTCAAAAATAAAAATCATACTGCAAATTTAACAATTAGTTTACTATTAAAGTACCTTTCTAAAACTAGATTTGTTTCCATCATAGTAGCTTTTAAACATTTCTTTAATCCTCTCGGTCACTTTTTTAGCTACAGATAAAAATAATATCCAACTTTGGGTCTCTGAAATTTTTGATCTGTATACTGCTTCATTTTCAACAAGCTAAATAACTTTTGAGCAACAGCAACAAACTTCTCTCAGGACAGGCAAAATAGCTACTTTTTATATCATTATCTTCAAGCTGATACCTTTGAGGAAAGAGTATGGAACCATTTCATTATTGAGAACTTATATTTTGTCAGCATGATGCAGTTATTGCATATTGAAATCTATCTTCTTAAAGAAGTTTTCTATCATGACTAGAATAAAATTAGTATTCTAGTTATGATTTTTTTTTTTATGAGTAGATATTATTAAGCTGCAGTAACAGCATTGTAGTATTTATATCTATCTCTTCCCCAACTCACATTTTGCACTGCATTATAGCTTTTTGTATTTTTTTTTTAGGAGAATGAATGTCTGAATTGATCTCGTAATGATTCTACCAATGAATGATGGATGAATGTGATTGAATGAATTATTTCTAATTCTTTAAATATAACTATTCTGATACTTGAAAAAAAATGTTTTTTGTTTTTTTTTAATCTTAAGCCCCAACTCCTAGTTTATGATAAATTGTTTTTTTGTTTTCCTATTTTTTTTTTAAAAACTAGCATGTATTTTTCATTTAATTATACATAAATTGATATATTCACAAAATCTTTTCTGATTCTTTTTTTTTTTTTAAATATTAAACTAACATTTTTGTATTCTTGGATTTCATATTTTTTGTGTTTAGCTTTTTTAAATATGGATTTACATTTTTCTATTCTATCCAAAAATATAAAATTTGTAACTATATGTTAAGAATTAAAATTACACCAATGCAGGATCTCCTAGAATCTTAATTATAATAATTATATGCATTAAATATGTTTCATTTTGAAATCATATAATTGACTCAAATATTAATTACATAATTATGCTGTAACCATCATTAGTAGATTAACTTTGTTTGATTTTAAGTTCACAATTATGTTTATTTAGTTAATTATCTTTTAATTATTTTTTTTGTATTTGTATCATAATAAATACAGAAACATAACATGGTAAATATTTTATTGAGAACTTATACACAACATATATTTACAAAAACGTTTTATATACCATTTTCTTGATACTATTGGCTAGATATATCATCTAGTTGCCATACACCTATTAAAACAAGGGATTTCAGGTGTCCTAAATGTGTCTAACACTTTCAGTTGTACCATGGCAGCTTGTCTCATGTCAAGTTTAGTATCTAGCCAGATTCCAATTTGATCATGTATGGGCCTCACTGATTTTGCAATCAATTATGGGGCAGTATCATTTGTTGCTATCTCTATCTCTAAATGGACTGCTAATTTATATGCAAGTCATCTTCCTTAATGATAGCAATCAGATTCACTAAGCATTTTCATCTATTGGGCTGTTTCTGGGATTAATTATATTTTATCTATATGTATATTCATTGATCTGTAGTGATGAATGCTGAATCCAATCAAAATAAGATTACAATCTGGAAAAGTCCATTATTTGAAAGTAAATTGAGACATAACATTTCCTCTCCCTGACTAAAATTAACTCTGGAGAAAGTAATCACTGAGATACATAGGTGGATAATATTGTAACTTCCTGGCTTCTTCAAGTGTGGTTTCATTATTGTTAGATTCAGTGTCTTCATCAACAGGCATGGGTCTTTTATCTTTGAATCTTGGCTGGTGACTCATAGTTCAGTCTTAACTGGTCTCTGTGCCTGTGGTATTTCAATCTCTCCAAGTTTTAAACATTGATTGACTGCAATTCTTTGTCTTAGTAACAACTGCTGGAATCCATTTGGTAATACCACTATATGTATTGCATAAGACTGGGTGCTTATATGCACTAGTACTTCTATTTTTTTTAACCTAAGAACTGACAAATAAGTGCTCAGAGCCCATAATTGTATTTAGTGTAAAATTTTGCACCAGTAAAATTCTTGCAATACAAGTATTGTAATTACTAGTGGTACCTTTCTTAAGTGTTATTTTAGTCTCTTGAACCAACAGTCATTGTCCATTGAGCAAAACAATTTATTGTTAATCAATGCATTTAACTCCATCGTATTAATTGACCAACTTTTTAAGTTTACATTGTTTGTAGTCTCTACAGGCAACTGACTTGATGCATCTACATATGGATTTTTTTCTCTTCATTATATTCCAGTTTACTCTATTTGATAAAAAAAATTGAATCACTTTAGCATATATGGTGAGATATGCTGAGCCATTCCTTTATCAAAAGTAAAAATTCTTAACAGTGGTATATGACTGATCTGTAATATAAATGATCTACCATAATCATGAAATTGCTTAATGTCAGTGATTTTTTGTCAATCTGAGCATAATTTTTCTGTATTGTGTTCCCATTATTAATTCTATGAGACAGCATAGCACCAGTTCCCACTAGTGATGCATTGTTGCTTATTAGCAACATCTTTTCAGGGTTATAGTGTGGTAATATTATTGAATCAGATCTTTTAGTTTTTTGAAAGCTCTGTTACGCCTACTGTCTCATCCCCAGATTGCAGTTTTATCCAGTAGTCTGTGTATTAATTCAACAGCCTCAGTTTATGATGTAGAAAACTGCCATAATAATTGATAAAGCTTAAAAACTTGTTATACGAAATATTTTGTCCCTTTAATTCCATTTTTCCTGTTTATATGCAAGGAATTCAAATTCTTTAATCTCAAAAATGCATTTTTCTAGACTTATCTTCATGTTCGCAGCCTTAAATTTATTAAAAAGTTTTCTAATAGAACCCAGGTCTGTTCTGATGTTTTAGTCACTAATAAAAATCATCAAAGTATGGGAGTGGTTGACAACTCTCTGGAGTATTGTTGTTGTGATTGATATCAAGAGGCAATCAGTTCATATTAAATAAATTCTTGTAGTTAATAATCGATAATCCTCTTACAAAACTATCATCAACTGGTAGCTACAAATAAACATCTCAGATCTATTTTTGATATGTCTCTGCCACCAGACAATATGGATAGGATGTTTGATTGATGGATAATTAACTGCCAGTGTTTTGTTGACTGTACATCGATAATCACAACAGATCTGCACATTCCCATTTCTGTTTGATAGTCAGCAAAATTGAAGTAGCTTATTCTGATGAGGGTATAGGTTCCATGATCCCTGTGACCTGCCACTTCTCAAGATCGGCTTCTACATTAGCTCTCAAGGCCAATGGCAATTTGTTGGATTAATATTTCTCTTTAATGTTAAGTAGACTCTGTGGCTTAAGTCCAGACCCAGGGTATCATCAAACATTTTTTGAGTACTCACTTTTCAATTTGCCTAAATTTATAGCCTCATTTATTTTGACTACCTCACTTCCTAAATGGTCAAATCAGTCATGGCCTAAGAGATTACTATGTTCATTTGCTGCGAAACAATTTCAGATATATAGTTTTTTTGGCAGTGATTGTTATTTTGGGTTCCTTCAAAAGAGAGATTTGGTTGCTTTGGGAATCAATAATTGTTTTATAATAGGTTGCAACGGATGTTTATTTCAATTTTTTTTTTCAATGGTAACTGCATGTTCAGAATTTAGTTCTATTGAAATCAGTGTACCATTAATAACAATTTGGGATTTAAAGGCTGAGTCTATGCTGCTCATATTTTTAACATTATTGATATTAACTCTTAATGATTTTATTTCACTCATTGGGTTTTTTAGAATGGACTTAGCAATTTTTTTTTTTGCTGTCATGCTTTTTAAAACAAGCAGCATCTGTATGTCCGATTTACAAAATTTTCAAACTATTTCTTAATGCATATGCAGTATGTGTATGTTCTTGTTTATTACATCTGTAACAAACTCTCATAGCATTGTTATCCCTAGTAGATCCCTTTTTAAACTTTGATCAGAAAAGTTTAAACCATCCACTTTTCCAATTCATAGTTTTAATACTGGGGCTACTTCTATTTAATGGGGTAGTCTGAATCATAGATTCAACCAGAGTTGTTTGCAAGACCATGGGTCAAAGGTAATTTTTGGATCCATTAACAATTTGATCCTGAGATCATAATCTTATAATCAGCAAATGAAACAAAGTCTCTGTACTTCATTTAATAAATCCCCAAATCACAGATCATTAGCTTTCTGAGGTTAGCAGCTAAATCTCTCACTCCCTCTCCTTGAGTGCAGAGATTATAGTGATGTCTCTGCAATATTGTTAGGGATTTGAACAGAAAAATTCTGACAGGAGAGATAGTGCTTTATCAAATTCAAGCTCAGTCAGAAGTTGCTGACTAAATACAAAATTTCATGTAATCGGTGCCCCACAAATCATTATGAATGTCACTAAATTTAATTCAGATTTTTTAATTTGATTCATTTGAAGATTGAAGAACATTTGATTCATGTACATTGGCCAATTTTCCAGATAACCTAGATTGAATCCCTTCAGTGAACACTGTGGGAATTACAGCAATTCTTTTTATCTCTTGAGAGCCATCTTGTAGATTGCCCAAACTGTTGTGTTTATATATGATCTTAATAAACACAGACCTACACAATGTGATTAAATACATTTGTTAAGAACTTATATATAATATATATTTACATAAACATCTGATATACAATTTTCTGAATATTGTTGGCTAGATATAATGTCTAGTTCTATATGACTATTGAAGCAAGAGATTTCGGGTGCTTTTCTAGATATGCCTAACATTTCCAGCTATACTACGGAAGCTTGTCTCATGACTAGGTCTGATGACAACTTCCATCTGTACTGTGGCAAATTGTGTCATGTCAGGTTAGTATCTAGCAACTTTTGGTTTGATCATGAGGATCCCTAACTGCATAGCAATGACAAATGGGACAACTAGGGTGTTATAATTGTTGTCTGACTTTACCTCCAAATGGACAGCTAATATATAGACAGGCCACCTTCCTTAACAGGAGCAATCAAATTCACTGAACATCTTCATCATTTGGTCTGTTTATGTCATTTGTTATATTTTATCTCTACCTATATTTATTGGTTTGTAGTGATGAATGCTAAATCTGACCATTGCCATACCATATTTAGTATAAATGATTACTTTAAATTTCATTGAAATCTTTGTGATGTGAATCCATCACCAGATGAGTTCATATGAGTGCATTGATTGCCAGAGATCAAATATGGTAAATAAATAAAATTTTATGGAACAGATTATTCAGTTTTTTTTTGGTAAATGTAAGGTTTGGCTACTAATGTATGGAGCATTGTGTGATTTAGTATAGTAGTAGAGTGCATTGTCCATGGATTGTGATTCCAGCTATCACTTCCAATGCTTTAACTTCTTATGAACTCATAAGCAATTAATTAATTGATTACAGTATTTATTTTTTATTTACTATAATGGAATCTTTTTCTAGGCAAAGAAATAAAATAAATTTATACTAATGTACTTTGACAACTTTTCTAAATATTCATGTTTTTTTTTCTGATGCCTGATCAAGTAGAGAAAATTTTATGGCTTGAAAATAAGATCTCTTGAGATAGATAGAAACAAGAAAAATCAAGGCAAAGATAAGAAGTCTGTATGAAATTTGAAGTGATAGGTATGCGAATCATATTTAAAAAAAGGAAAGGAAAGCTTGGGAGATGAAAAGTTTTGATTGTGTGATGGTGAAATCTTGAAAGAAGATCAAATTCTAAATTACCACATTTCTCATCTAGAAGATATATATCTTGAATGGTATGAGAAGAAAAGTGAAATTAAACAATGACTCAAATCTGAAGACAAAAAATACAGACAAAATAAGTTGGAAGAGGAAGTTCAGTCTGGATGTTAAAAATTCAAGCAATTGAACAAAGACTGATGTCTAAGGAACTGATTCTAATGATTATATTATGCATTAAAAAGTGGCAAAGAATATAGAAAAGTGCAATTTTTAAGGATATTCATTCCAGGGGATCCCAAACAACTATTTTATATATGTAAAAGAATAAGAGATGATAATAAAAAAGAAATTAGAACATTTTATTGATTTATCTATCAGAAAGAAAAAAAAAATATAAATTGGATAATTGGGAGTTGAGTTTGGATATAGAGATCATTAAGTTGATGAAAACTTCCTAGAAAATTAAATAATGTACATATTTTTTTAAAGCAAAAGAGTATTTTTTATGCGATAGTGCATTATTTTTTTAAAAAAAGAAATAAAGATTAAGTGTAGATAAATAAAATAAGAAAGATGTGGATAAATTTAAATTGTAACACAAGAGCAATGATGTATTTAGAACAAGAATATGTCCCTAGTTATATATTGAAAATATTAAACCATAAAAATAGAAATGACTAAATTAGAAATTAAAATCAGTTCTCGTTTATAAGTTCAAATCACATTTTTGATTTTTTTTAATTACAATGATTAAATACATTTTTGATATGTTTTTAAATTATTATTCTATTATTTGAAGAAAACATTGATTATATTTTTGATTTTATTTCTGAGCAATTGAAGTATTTGTCAGTCAACACATTCTTTTAAGGATTGACATTAATTAAAACTTCAAAAAAATAACAAACATTGCAACAGTAAAAAAAAAAAAATACTGTAGAACTGCCATACTTTTATGCCATTATTTCAATTACATGTTACAAAAACAAAATAAAACAAAGTAGACAAACAAAATTAAAACATTAATATACACAGAGGCATCCAAAAATAACTTGAATTTTGTAATAAAAATTGTATATTTATTTTTAGGTGTTGAAAATTGTATTACTTTAAAAAGTATAGCCTATTTAATGCAACGCAATGGTCTATCATTTTTCGCAGTCCCGAATACTTGCAAAGTGATATATGTTTTAACACCTCTGTCATCCCCCCCTCCCACAGTTCTAAGTCTGCAAAAAAAAAGAGACACTTTTTTATTTGAAAGAGTAAAAAAAAATTGCACGATGCAAAATTGAACGAATACAGCTGATAGATAAACTGGGTCATGCTGAATTTAATTAAAAAGTGTTTTACACTCAAGGCTTTGAGAGATACACTTTGTGGGGTTTGGGGCTTGCACTGTTTTCTTTGCCCCAAAATGGAATGTTTATGTTTTACCACATCATGTAAATATTTCAGAACTTGCAGATAAAATGCCTGACCATTGTGAACTAAATTTGAGAGAAAAATGCCATTTGCATAAAAAAAAGTCAGCATTGTTTTGACTTTGGACTTTACTTGTGATGCTTTTTACGGAAGTGGTAAATTTAACATTTCAATTAAACTTCTCATAAACTTGTGTTTTAAAAAATCAGTTTGTTTATAATCTCTTTCAAGCAATACAACTTTTTTCCTTGTCGTTCTCTGTAAATGAAAACAGAATTTCGCATTGTCAAACTTTTCAGCCATTATGAAAAAATTGGCAAATACGCAAAATGCATTTTACAAAAAATATGCTACATGGCCCCATGATTTCACACAACAATATTATTTGGCAGATCCTGCAAAAAGTATATAACAGCAGACGTATATAATATAACAGGCATGCAAACTAGAGAACGATTCCGGTTATTTGCCCCTCCCTCCGTATGTAAATTAATTAGAAAAATGTAGATTTTACATTTATATATATATATTATTTTCTGATAGGCAACAATAATTTATGTGTCTTGCAATCAACAAATTTCTTCATGTTTTTCACAAATTAAAATTTAATTTGAAATAACTTCAAAATATTAAGCCAGGGGTTGGCAACCTTTTAGTGGTGTCATGTCAAACCTATGCTACAATGTTATTCTGCATGCTGACATGATTCTATTAATCTTATTATATATAGTATCAAAATTGGTTCAGTTATAATGGCCTTCAAAATTATATATTATACATTTTTTAAGGCCATTATAACTGGATTTTATACTATTAGTCATTCAATATTTTAAAATACATAAGATGTGAAAAGTATGTTTTGTTAAATTTTAATTTTTAACATCTTTATTAAAAATTATATTACAAATTATAAATTACAAGGTTTTTTTAGTACAAAATACATGGTTTAAATAATAAAAAAATATCAAGAATTCTAAGATGATTAGTCATTCTTCATTACTAATCTGAGTTACTAATAAATTAATGCAAAACTTGTCCTTGTACCTCTTTGCTCAATATCAGATGTGTAATTGGTCAATTTTAGCTTCTCACAGGCTTCTGAATGTTCAGGTGTTACTCAACTTCTGTGTGAACTCAAAATATTTTTAATATGTGAGAAAATTTGTTCATATAGGTAAGGAGAGCCAAATGCCAAAAGCAGAGCACATGCGATTTTCTTCAAAAAATTAAATCTTTCAGGTAAAGATATTCAACAATTGAAAATGGCAGTTGATTTTTCCAGACAGTTTTCTTCAAGAGTTTTCTGCAATTCTACAAATTTAGTTTTCCACAATTCTGATGATATTAATTTGGTAAATTCCATTTCAAAACTATCAATGTCCATTTACTCAAAAAGAAATAAGTCAAATGGGATCATCTAAGGAAAGAAAATATGAGTGCATGTGTTTGGAAGTCTTCACATCATTTAGAAAATTCTCTGAGAGCTTTAACATACTTTTGAAGTTAGTCTTTGTTAATGTTAAATTGATTTGCAAGTATAGTCGTCACATCATTTAGAAAATTCTCTGAGAGCTTTAACATATAATAACATTTCACTCTTCTTACACTTTAAAGCAAAATATATTTATTTATTCTTTACAGTCTTCATCAGATCTACAAAATTTAAGCATTATGTCAATACAACCATATTTCATACATATATCTATTATAATCTTATAATTTTATCAACTTAATTATTAACATCATTTTATTCATTAAACTTACTATTCTATAACTTTTAACTTTTTAATTCTATTTTATCCTTTGTTTTTCTTAATTATTTTTATTCTTAATTATTATCATATTTATATTTACTCATCTTTTACCTTTGCCATAATTTTAGAAATTCAATGTAATATTTCTGAAATCTTTATTATATTACTATATTCATATATTATTCCACATGAATAAAGCGTGATAAACAGAGCACCAAAACATTAATTATAAACAACAATTAGCCAAGCGCTTTCGGTACTGTATACCAGAATCATGGCGGCATACTGGAACTGAACTGCTCAGTGGAAGTGAGTGTTCCACTGAGCATGCACTGGAATATTAACCATTCAGTTCCAGTATGTGACCATGATTTTGGCATACAGTGTTCCACTGAGCATGCACTGGAATTTTATCTGTTCAGTTCCAGTATGTCGCCATGATTCTGGTATACAGTACCGAAAGCGCTAGTGTTCCACTGAGCAATCACTGGAATATTAATCGTTCAGTTCCAGTATGTCACCATGATTCTGGTATACAGTACTGAAAGCGCTTGGCTAATTGTTGTTTATAATTGTTACACTGAGCATGCACTGGAATATTGACCGTTCAGTTCCAGTATGTCGCCATGATTCTGGTATACAGTACTGAAAGCGCTAGTGTTCCACTGAGCATGCACTCGAATATTAACCGTTCAGTTCCAGTATGTTGCCATGATTCTGGTGTACAGTACCGAAAGCACTAGTGTTCCATTGAGCATGCACTGGAATATTAACTGTTCAGTTCCAGTATGTCACCATGATTCTGGTATACAGTGTTCCACTGAGCATGCACTGGAATATTAAATGTTCAGTTCCAGTATCTCACCATGATTCCGGTATACAGTACCGAAAGTGCTAGTGTTCCATTGAGCATGCACTGGAATATTAACCGTTCAGTTCCAGTATGTCGCCATGATTCTGGTATACAATACCGAAAGCGCTTGGCTAATTGTTGTTTATAATTGTTCCACTGAGCATTCACTGGAATATTGACCATTCAGTTCCAGTATGTCGCCATGATTCTGCACTGGAATATTAACCGTTCAGTTCCAGTATGTCGCCATGATTCTGGTATACAGTACCGAAAACGCTTGGCTAATTGTTGTTTATAATTGTTCCACTGAGCATGCACTGGAATATTAACCGTTCAGTTCCAGTATGTTGCCATGATTCTGGTATACAGTACCAAAAGCGTTTGGCTAATTGTTGTTTATAATTAATGTTTTTGTGCTCTGTTTATCACGCTTTATTCGTGTGGAATAATTTTCATTATCTGACAGAGTTTTTATATTATTTATATATTCATATATTTAACTTATTTTTCATTTCACTTATTTCTACATATTATCTTAATTTTTTATTATCTGTAAGGAGAGCATGCAAATAAATCATGTTCTTTAATATTACTGTACCTGATCTCCTGGATATTATTTTTATTCCATAAACTTTATAATTACATTCATTTCCATAGTAATTCCTTATTTGTAGTCAAATCTATTCATTCATCACTTTATGAAAGTTCTTTTCCAGCGAACTGATATTCCATGCTATTAAACTGCTTTTTACAAGGCTTTCTAGGGTATAAACATTTTGAATGCTTAGAATAAAGAAGTTAAATTTCTAAAATAAGTTTTATTTGTTTAGTATGTTTTCAATTACCATGGTTAGACTCATAATTTGTGGGAGATATATAGCATTTAAATATGATCATAATTATGTAAATAGCTAACTTACATATTCCATCTGTTAGAAAGTACAATATTAGAATTTTTTTTATTAACCTCATGAGGGTTATTGGAAATAAACCACATCTCCTTAATTTTGTGTTTGTGATCATTACATTTGAAGTATATGATACATCTAAATTAGCTATTTACATAATTTTGACCTTCTTCAAACACTACATCTCTCACAAATTATGAGTGCTATGAATCTTATCTTGGCAGTTGAAAGCATGTTTAGTGAGTAAAATTGTTTAATAGAAATTTAGCTTTTCTGTTCTAAGCATTCTAAACATTTACATACATTACAAATAAGATAAGAAAAGTGATAAACCTTTGAGAGATTTACAAGACTTTATAAAATATATTTTTTATAGAATATATTTTAAAATAGTAAAGCATAAATCTACATTTAGTTTAAAATAGTAAAGCATAAATCTACAAATTAGAATACAAAATATATACAAATTATGTGTAAATAAAGTTGACACTTCTTCCTATTCATCTATTTTACATACAATATTCAACATTTGAATACCTGTTTTAAGTAAATTAAATATTTTAAAATATTATTTTCTTTTACATATATCTAATTTGTAATAAATAGTAAAAATCACATACAACAACTATGTAAATATATATACATATATTAATAATTACACATAAAAAGCATTTTTGGACATAGTTTCAACATTAATCAGTTATTGCAAATAGAACACAATCTGGTATGTTACAATGGAAAAACAACAATTACAAAATAAAACATCTGTAAAATACAATAAAACCATATAGAAATTCAATATAACTTCAAAAAATTGAATGTATAACAACATTATACAGAACATGAGGGAATACCCAAAAGTAACCAGAATATAAGAAAAAATGGTTTATTTATTTTTAAGTGTTATGAATTTAATCTCTTTCAAATTACTATCCATTTGATGTGATACATCAATCTAAATCTGTTTTTCATTTTTCAAAGTAGTCTGGAAATACTTCCAAAGTGATGCCTTTTAATGCCTGTGGCATTTTTTTTTACCATTTCTAAGTCCACAAAAAAAAAAAATTGAGGCATTTTTTCATTCAAGAGAATTAAAAAAAATTACACAAAATGAGATTGAGTGAATATGGCTGCTAGATAAGCTTGGCCATGCTGAATTTAATTAAAAAGTATTTCATACTCGAGGCTTTGAGAGATGACATTGCCAGGATGAAACTTGCACTTTCCTCTTTGTCATAAAATGGGACATTTCACATAAATGTTTCAGAACTTGCAGATAAAGTCCCAGGCCATTATGAATTAAATCTGAGAGAAAAAAGTCCTTTGTATCAAAAAAAAAAAAAAAAAAAGAAACAACATTGTTTTATTTTTGCATTTCACTTGCCGTGCTTTTTAGGGATGTTGTGAATTTAACATTTCCATTAAACCACTCATAAACTTGTGTTTTTATAAGATCAGCTTGCTTGTAATCTGTTTCAAGCATTACAACTGTTTGCCCTGCCATTTTGTGCAAACGAAAACAGAATTTCACATTGTTTGAACTTTTCAATCATTATAAAAATTGCAAATATGCAAAACACAAAAATGCGCTACATGGTAACATGATTTTGCATGGTGATGTCATTTGACAGAGTGATGCTAAATGTTTCTCCAAGAAGTATGAAACAGCAGAAACATGTACGACAACATGCGTGTAAATCAGAGAACGATTCCAGTTATTTTTGGGTACTCCCTTGTAAATAATATATATGTTATACAACTTTTAAAATAATTAATTTAAAACAAAATTGAAATAGACAACTTATAAATAAATAAAAAATATTTAATACATCAATCCGGCTTTCATTCCTTATTGGAACCTTATCAAGATGGTTCTTCTTACATAATCACATGACCAGCTATCCTACTGCAACTCAACCCAATGGACATTACTTACATTACAATAAATGTAATTAATAAAATACATACATGTACACAAAAGTGTTTAAACCTATTACAATATTTTTTTAAATATATATATATATATAAACAATCTAAAAAAATATTTTAAATTATAACCCTAAAGTTTCTAATAATTTAAGAATGCCCATTTCCCTCCTAGTTGTGCTGGGCCTTTAATCACATTTTTACATTTGTTTAAATTTTCTTGAATATACAAAAGTTTCATAACACTTTCTTTCAGGCAAAACTCTCCATACAGTAGTGCCACTCAGTGCAAACCAGAGTAATTAATGGATCCCAGAAGGCTTATGCATAAAATTCCTGTCTAGTGCCTACTCATCCAATATCCTCAGACTAATTTCTAGCTTGTAGCTTTCATCAATGAGGAGTCTTGGATCTGAGAGCACTGCAACTAGATCTTAGGATCAAATGCAACCCTTCAGCAGTCACCTTTATCTCTATTTAACTATAAAACTATGTGAATAAAATTGAAAACACAATATTTTCAATCCAAGCACATTAGCTTATATAGTTATATAGGTCTGAATTCAGTTCAGTATCCATATATTTTGGTGTCTTTGGTTCTTTAATAACCATAACCACCACTATTCTATTAGGCAGGATTGGTATTAAACCACTAAACATCTCATGATCATCACTTCATATGCTTAAAGCAGGCAAAACTCTCCATACAGTAGTACCGCTCAGTGCAAACCAGAGTAATCAATTGATGCCAGAAGGTTTGTGCATAAAATCCCTATCTAGTGCCTATTCATCCAATATCTCCAGACTAGTTTCTAGGCCTGTGGCTTTCATCAGTGAGAAGCCTTGGATCTGGTTTGCATTGAGTGGCATTACTGTATGGAAAGTTTTGCCTGTTTTGATAAGTTACGAGCAAGCATAAGAAATGGTGATCATGTGATGTTTAGTGGTTTAATACCAATCCTGCCTAATAGGATAGTGGTGGCTATTATTATTAAAGAATCAAAGACACCAAAATGTATGGGTACTGAACTGAGTTCAGACCTATATAACTATATAAGCTAATGAGCTTGGATTAAAAATATTATTGTGTTTTTCAATTTTATTCTCATAGTTTTGTAGTTAAGTAGAGATAAAAGGTGGCTACTGGGCGGTTGCATTAGATCCTAAGATCTAGGTGCAATGCTCTCAGATTCAAGGCCCCTCACTGATGAAAACTACAAGCTAGAAACTAGTCTGGGGATATTGGATGAGTAGGCACTAGATAGGGATTTTATGCACAAGCCTTCTGGCATCCATTGATTACTCTTATGTGCACTGAGTGGCACTACTGTATGGAGAGTTTTGCCTGTTTTAATAACAGTTATGAGCAAGCATAAGAAATGGTGATCATGTGATGTTTAGTGGTTTAACTTTTTCTTTCCTTGTAATTTTTAAAATACTTTATTATCTGAATATTTTTTACACATTTCATTTTATGTCCACTATCCAAAAAATGTATAAATGACCCTGATCTTATATTCTTTCTATTAATTGCCCTTTTCTTTACTTCTTTCAATGAACATAAAATGAATTATGAAAAAATATTCAGAAATAAAATATGTTAAAAATTGCAAGGAAAGAAAATGTTATAAAACTTTGTATACTCAAGAAAATTTAAACAAATGTGTAATCATGGTTAAATGTCTAGCACAGGGGTCCCCAACCTTTTTGCACTTAAGAGCACATTCTATAATACCGGCCAGGTGGCGGGCACCATTTATTTTTTTCAACCAGATGGCGGGCATCATTTATTTTTTCAATGTAAATTTATAGTTGTATATTATTAATAATACACATAATGTACAAAAAAATTTTTATTTCAAAAATAAAATTTTAACATATAATTAATGTTTATATTTTTACGCTGTAAAAGTATATTATGCCCTACAATTTGATTACAATATAATACAATAATTTATAAGAAATTTTAAAAATTAAATTTATTTGTATCAGATAAATAATTTTTTATCATGTTCAGATAGCAGCGGGCGCATGTAAAATCGTCTGCGGGCGCCATGGTGTCCGCGGGCATAGGGTTGGGGACCCCTGGTCTAGCACAACTAGGGAGGAAATGAGCATTATTAGATTATTGGAAACTTATAATTTAAAATATTTTTTTAGATTGTTTTGTAAATATATATATTTAAAAAAAAAAAAGGATTGTAGTAAGTTTAATTATTTTAATACATGTATATATATTATTAATTGTAAATAGCCAAAAAAACAAAATTTTACTAAAATTCTTCTATAACTATAGTTTTACCTATCAACATATAGACCTTTTCAAGTGAAATTTAACTAAACATGTAGCACACACATATATATATATACAACATGAATATATAGTTGAATTTTATTTGAAAAAGTCTTTGTTAATAAGTGAAACCATGGTTGGGAAGAATTTTAGTAACATTTTATTTGGCTAGTATTGTAATGTTATATGCATTTCTATTTTATTTACAATTACTAGTAGCATTATTCAGTATTTAATTTTATTAATTATATATTTATTGTAATGTAATGTAAATAATATCCATTGGATCTGATTTTATAAAACAAACATCTTGATAAGGTTCCAATCTCCAGGTTGATATATTAAATAATTTTTTTATTTATAGTGAGCTGTCTGTCTCAGTTTTGTTTTAGATTAATGATTTCAAATTTTATATATAAAAGGCTACATTATGGACAAATTTTAACACTGGAATTTGATTATTTAAAGTATTATACAACTTTATATATACTATCTTATATAATTTTCCATTCATTTTTAATTGACCAGTTGTTAACTAAATTTATTGAAGTTTTATAAATATTCATACAATTATTTAAATTATGCTTGATGTATATGTTTCAAATATTTGTCTTATTTTAGGTTTTTAATGTAATTTAAAGGTTTAATATTTTTTGTAGCATCTATTGTATGTCCATATGTTAAGTAGTGAATGTATAAAGCAGATTTGTTTTTTGACTCTTATCTCTTAACTGCTTCACAGTAGCAAATCATATTGCAAAGTCATAGTTTCTTTTATATAAAATTCCTTTTTTGTACTTTATATCATCTCTTAATTTATAATTACCTATTAATTTATCCAGACTTTTACTATTCAACCATCCAATATTTATTTATATGCTTATCAATATAATTGTTTTTTATTAATATATTATAAATTTTGGGATAATATGAAAGTTGGATCCATTTCTTAATTTGAATATTGTTACTATCATTATTATCATTTTGCATAAAAATGTTATTATTTAATATAGATTTCTTAGAATTAAAAATAATATATTTAAGTTTTACGAATATATATATATATATATCCATAGTTTTATGTGATTTAATAAATTGATTGGTTTTGTAAAGCATCATATAATACAGATAAAAATATAACTGATTTACAAAAGAATCAGTTTATTAAATTATATAAAGATTATGGATATAACCTTAAAACTATTAAAAATATATCACACGATCACTATTTCCTATGCTTTCACAAACTATTATCACTGAGTGATGTTACTGTATGAAGAGTTTTGCCTCTGTGTATTAAAAATATACATTTTAATTCTAAGAAATCTATATTAAATAATAAAATAGTAACAATAGTTCAAATAATAAATGGATCATTTTCACATTAGTCCAAAATTTATAATATATTAATAAAAACAAAAAGTATGAAGAAATTAATAGGTAATTAAAATTAAGAAATGATATAAAATACAAAAAAGAAAATCGTACATAAAATTAATCGTGAATTTTACAATATGATTTACTATGGTTATACAGAGAAGCAGTAAGAGATAAGAGCCAAAGAACATAATAATTTTTTTAATAGGCAAGATGATAAATCTGTTTTATACATTCATTGCTTAACATAAGGACATAAAATAGAGGCTACAAAAAATATTAAACCTTTAAAGTATGTTAAAGATCCATAATGAAGACAAGTATATGAGACATATTACATTAAGCATAATTTAATTAATTGTATGAATATTTATAAAACTTCAACAAATTTAATGGAAAATTATATAAAATAGTATATATAAAGTTGTGTAATGTATGTATTATTTATTCTGTGTATTGTTATGTTATATAATCAATGTTTTGAAGTTATATTGGATTTCTATATGAAGATTTTATTCTATTTTACAGAAGTTTTATTTTATTATTTTACTTCCATTATAGAACCCTAGATGGTGTTTCATCTGCATAAACTATGAGCCAAAAAAGGCTTTTTATATGTAATTATTATTAATATATTATAACGGTAAAATATTTCAGTAGTTTCGATTTGTACTCATAACCAATGATACATAAAAGATATATATATATATAAGATAGTCAATGATCAAAATGCACATAAATAATGATAAATCTAAGAATACCCTATTATATGTATCCGTGAATGTATCCAAGAATATCATAAATCCTGGTTTAAACAAATGTGATGATGATGATTGGGGTTTATATTTGCAAGTACTCCTATCAGTATTTTAATTGCTTTAGATTTTAATAAAAAGAAATTCCAGGCACCAAATCTTTCCAAAAAAAAAGTTTACTAAGAATATTTGTAAAATAATGATCATCATCAATTCAAAATTATTATCATGATCCTCCAGAATATTCCTTAGTGTTTTACATGTTCTCTTAGTTGTGAATGACTTATAACTATAATATGTGTGTTGACATTATAATGTTTTAATGGAGTTAGTTATAAACAAACAAATGGATTGATAGAACAATAATTTATAATATTTATTAGCAAATCAAAACCATATGTAGGTTGGTTTCATCCATATACCTGTAATTTCCAAATGCAGATATAAAGTGAAATGTGTCACAACAATTAATACATTTTCAGTTTTTAAGTCTATATTTGTTATTCCAAATACAGATATAAAATATAACATATCACAACAACTAATGTCTTTTCAGGTTTATGTCTAAGATCTTTTAATATTATAAAGTGAATATTTTACCAGTAAAAATATTTAAAATCATAAATCCTGATTTTTTTTTTAGATATTTTTCTTTTTTCTATAATTACAGTCATCTTCATTACTTTTCTTGAAGCTTAGATTTCTACCACTTAGATGTTGAATACTCGAATTATAGTTATAGAAGCATGGTGCATGTAAAATATCAATAAATCTTTGACACTTTAGTGGCATAGTAAATTTCTTTTCTTTACTGACATCTAGTTCCATAGACTTTGATGTTATTTACTGCATTGGATTGTATACCTAGAGTTTTCTAATGATATGCTACTTGTTTTGCCTAGCCTTCCCTGTCAAGTGATCCACTACTGTAGGAAAACATTATTATAGCTTCTGATATAGGCATTGCTATTTTAATTAGCAGCAAAACAAAATTTCTTCTACCACTGCTCACTTCAATACTATTTTAATGTATAGCTTCGGTTTGGAATCATGAAATCAACACTGGAACAAAATTGATATCAGAATAAATGACTGCATACCGAGTGAATTTTGAATGACTCCTTTTTGTATCTCTCTGTTACCTTTCTATCCCCTGTCTACATCATTTGCCATCACTTGAACCATAATGTAGATCATTGACTTATGTTTCATCACTTGCCAGCACTTGAACCATAATGTAGACCATTCTAAAATCCCAGATCCCTGAGTAAAATATTCTATTATTTTCTTCAACAACATGTGGGGGGAAAACAAACTTACATATAATATTTTATAATGAAAGAAGTAGCTGTTTATTTTATTTTCTTTATCTATTACAGTTCTCATGCAGTAAGATATAAAATTCTTCAACTTTATTATTATTTTAATTTTACAATGTCATTAATTCACAACTTTTAATCCTGGATTTAAATTCACCATTCAATTTACTATAAGAATCAACAAGATTTTATTTGTAAATCAATTCAGAACAAGAAAAAATAAAAAAAATCTCAAAATGCCTTGAAATTTTATAATCTACCCATTTTAAAATTGATTCACGGTCACAAGCAGTTTGTTTTTCTCTTTTTTATAGTCTCATTTATTATTATTTTTCTACTCACATGTTACAGAGTAAATTGTCGATAACATTCTGCATAAATTGCTACAACATTTAATATGATTAGAAATGTATAGTAATATTTTTTTTTCTTTTAGTCTCATTGTCAATTTCTTTACTGTATTTACCCTGACTACTAATGTGAGCAGCACTTGTGTCGATATAGTTTCAATATATATATAGCTGGTATATACGATTTTATTATAATTTATATGAAAGAGCAGCATAATTGATTTCATTAATTTCCATTTTTGACATAATTTAATATTATTTAATCATACCAAAATATAAATACACATACCTTAACAATATTTGTTGATATTTAAAGATTATTTTGAAACTGTATATAGTAAATAAAATTTTAGTAAATAAATTTATCAATACATACTTTATTTTACTATTGCTATCACATAAAACTATATACTTTTATTAATGTATCATTAACATAACATATGTCATTTATTGTATCATCCTTAGACTAAGAATAGTCAATATTAATTTTTAAAGATTTTGCCATGACATAAATAAAATAAATTTTTAGAGTTGAAATCAAGTTAATATTAATTTTGTTTTTTTTGTAAACAGGTTTAAACTTAAATTCCATTACTACAGTATATAAAATTAGACACTATGGGCATATAATATATATACAAAAAAAAAAAAAAAATTGGGAATACCCAACTTTTATCATCACATCATTGAATACATACAATTGGGGAAATATCCAAATTTTATTTTATCAAGACTTGCTCTCTCTGAGTTAAGTGCACATCATTGGATATTTTGTGTTTCAGGTATTCAGTTTGTGAATCACAGAAAATATTTTAAGAAATTCTAGTGTTTGTGATTTTGGGAGGAAATTGTCTTAAGCTTTTTTGGGGTATGTGTTAAACTATGTCTGATAAAAAAATTAAAAAAAGCAATGTTTCTCTGAATGTAAAAATACAAAAATTGTATAGTTTTCTAAAAGAAGAAAAAGCATCACACATTGCAAAAACTCGTAAGTTCACATGAAGCAACAGTCTGAACCATTGAGAAAAATAAAAATAAAATTAGAGCTCTTGCTGTAGGATTTTTGGTTTCTGGAAAATATGCAGTTCTTCCCCATGTGCCAATAATTGAAAAAATGGAAAAGGCACTTAGCATTTGGATTGATGATAGCTTCCAAAAAAGGATTCCATTGGATGGCAATATCATTAAACAAAAAGCTCTTTTATAAACACCTTAAAGAAAATGGAGAATCTTCTGTCAGCCCAGATTTTGTGGCAAATATGGTTTGGTTTGGAAAATTCAAAAAGTGTTTTGCAATTTAATAGCATAAGAATTCAAGGCAAATCTGTATTGGCTGATAATGAAGCTGCCAGGATGTATCTAGAAAAAATTATAAAAAACTAAGTTACTGATGAAATTAGGCTTTCATAGGAAAAAATACCTAATAAAACCTTTATATCAAATCAAAAAACTACATAAATTCAAAATATCTAAATATTGTGTAGAACTACTTTTGTGTAGTAATGTATCAGGAGACTTTATGACAAAACCCTTACTTGTTTATAGATCTTCAAATCCCCATGCACTTAAAGGTGCAAATAAAAACACCCTACCAGTATATTGGAAAGCAAATTCAAAAACTTGAGTAACTGGAGATTTACTTAGAGAATGGTTTTTAAAATATTTTGTGCTAGAGGTTGTAAATTATTTAAAGAAGAAGAATTTGAACTTCAATGTACTTTTACTATTAGTTATTGCTCCAGGTCACCTACAAGATTTGAATTATCCCAAGATCCAAGTAGTGTTTCTACCACCAAACATTACTTTGCTATTCCAGCCATTGGATCAAAGTATTATACCTTTAAAATTTACTATATCAAAAAATCATTACAATAGATTTTAGACATAAATGAATTGAGATCATCTAAGCTTGGAAGCAATTTTCTTTTAAGCACTATGTTAAAATCATATCTTATTGTTGAAAGAATTAAAAACATCAACATTAAATGCATGTTGAAAAAGATTTGACCATCATCAGTTGAAACAGAAAATAGGCTTGAATTCATCACAACCTGCTAAATCAATTGGAGATGATGCTTTGGTGGATATAGCTATTCAGGACATTCAAAATTTACTGATTGAAGAGAAATTGGTGAAGCAGATTTGCTGGAAATGACATCAGAAGTTCTGAGAAGAACAGCAGGCATGAAGATTGTGAAGTTAATAAGTTAACATTAAAAAGACTATGGGAACATCTAACTAAAAATCTATATTAATTTTTCCTGAATACAGACCCATTACTGAAAGAAACTGAAAATTCAAAAGAGAGCTGCAAAATTGCCTATATCCACACCACATAATAACCTTGTAAGGATCAGTAAACAAAACAAAATTACAGATTTTTTTAATGAGGTAAAAAATGAAAATGTGAAAAGGATTCAGTGAGTGAAGTTATCAAACAAGCACAAAAATGTTTATGTTTGTACCAAGCAGTGAAGAGGAATATATTTATTAAATTAATATTATTAAAATGAAAATAGTTATAGATTCTTTTTGTTTTGTATTATATATATTGTGACAGACGAAAGATCTTTTGAGATTCGCATATACTGACCACTAGGGTGCCACTAGCTCAAAAATCGGGACTAGACATTTATTTTAAGGGTGGACAGGATATGCGAATCAAAATGCGCCGGACTAAACTTAGGGAGAAACAAGATATCTTTAATATTGTTTAGACAGTTGAGAAATCAAAGCACAAAGACAAACGTCAGCCAAATTAAGTTTAAACAAATTTTAAACTTTTATTTAAAAGCAAAATAACTTGTAAGAAAAGTTTACATGAAAATCAATAGGGTTATCTCAGTCGTGTACTAGAAAGACTAAACACATTGCTCTAGCAGACTTACTGACTCTCTAATAACGAATTCTACAGGGAGGAAGCACTTTCATTCAGCAGAAGAGAAGTCACCTAAATGTTGGTTTTCCTATTCACAGGTACAAAAACAATACGTTCTTGAAATAAATCAACGAAACCAGCACCAGCGAGCTTTTCTAGACTCCAAACGAATGTATCAAGACCCAAAATGTCATATGCTAGTAGAAGCTGCATCTTAAAACTATGGTCAAAGCAAAGATGATTGATTTTCATCAAGAATCATGACAAATATGCTTCAGAATGAATGGAAAACAAACAAATAAAACTGGTGACTCCCCAACCAAACAATTGGCAAAACTAATCTAAGAATTAATGGTCTCAATAGATGACAAGTAAATCATTAGAAAATCAGTTACGTCTGTCCCAGCATTTAAAGAAATGAATTACTTATAATTATAATAATAAAAATATAAATTTATGACACAAGTTCTGAGTACACGCTCTGATAAATTTAAAACTATACACGTAAATACAAAATAAATCTATCGGAGAGTGCACATGAGTACGAAAATATGAAAGCTATAAATGCTTTAGCAGCAAAAGTCTCTCTCACCTGTAATTTACAAAAGGGATAAATATTGTCTTCCTGCTGGCAATTTATAAACTTACAAAGCAAAAACAATTATAGTTTCCCCTTTCAGAGAGATAAGAAATGAAGACTATGAAAATAAAGTCACCAGCCAAAAGATTTGGTGATTTGCAAAAGCGCAAACACAGTATTTAAAATTAATTCAGGCTACTAAAATAATTACAGGTAAGCTTGCAAAATATATGCGACTGCCCAAGCATTTAGTAAAAGAAGGCATAAAATAGAAAAACTCACACGTCACTCTCCAATAAACAACAATTGAAAGCAAACTTGGAATCTTAAAACTAAGATTCCAAGACCCACGGCAAAGTACAACAAAAGAGAATAAATATAGCTAATCAATATGAAGTTAAATATTAATTTAGATTACAGGTTTATTAGATTGAAAGGAGATTTAATGAAAATAAATTTACCCTGGAAAGAATAAAAGAAAATTTCATCTTACGACAAAGCACAGTTCGCATAGAGTGTGCATGTTTATCTTTAGTCCATTTTCAGGTCCTTTGACAGCAGTAAGGTAGAGGCAGTGTTTATTTTAGAGGCTCATGGCATGACTGAAGGAGAGCTGGTAGGCGTGGGTCCATCCTTTGTTTAAATTAGCAAGACATTCTAATGATGGCAAAACTCATAGCGGTAAATTTTGACATCTTGCACAGTAATGAAGTTTGTTGATAATGGTTTAAGTTTTTAGCAGGAATTAAATGTCTGAACTGCTATCCTAAACAGTGTGACTCTCAGCAGGTGATAATCCAAGTGTCTATTTCTATACTGAATCTCCTCTATCTCTAAATTGGCGGGCTATCCTTGCCTTGCTACATTTCCCGCGAAAAACTTTCATTAGTTTCTAATTCTATATCTCAGGCAGGGAAAATATTAATTTCCCGCTCAATCTAATTTAAGAATTCCAACCAGGGATATTGAAACAAAAATAACAATACAATTAAACCTCTGCTTTTTAGCATTAACTTTAAAAACGATTAAAATAAAAGCAACAGGAATATATAATTAGCAAGCTTGCCTGTTTTTAATCAAATAGATTAAAACAGGCGGTGAAACTAAACTATTTTAAAATAAATCAATTCTATAAACAAAAATTAAAATGCCCTATTTAAATATAACTGAGTATATGTTTTAATACACATACATTTTTTTTATTAAATAATAATAAGAAATTTTAACATTAGTAATAAAACCATTGAATCAGAAATCAATCCGGTTCAATATATATATATGTTAATATTTTTGTTAAAAATGAAGCTGTTTGTATGGATTTTTAAAAAAATATTTGTTTTTAATAAGTTTTCAGAATCTAATATCCCTTTTTGTACTGGTTCTAGAACTCATATAACAGTTTCACACAACACAATATTTCCTACCTACTGTTTTATAGAAGGGTTATCTGTACTGCATTTTCATTTTGTGAACTGTTTAGGCTAATAAAAAAAAAAGATAAAAGGGACATTTGAAAAGTCATCATCTCAAGCTATAATTTCCAAAAGATATTACTATGCAATGGAATCCATTGTAAGATGAATAAAATAGCCTATTGGAGAGCAACCATCTTCAATATTCTTTCAAAGAGAAAATAATAAACAAGATGGCATAGTTCATCATACAGGACACCTGCCATTAGTGAGAGTTTTAATGGATTTTTAGTTATGCCTACTAAGACTAGCAAGATATTCAGTTGCTATCTGATAAATAGATGGTGAATTGTATTGCTGCTGGACTAATTATATGAACATAAATACTAAATTTGCTTGGAAATTCTCATGTCTGAAAAATTTTTCAAGTTCTATACATTTATTTGAACTCTAGTTTATAGGAATGATTGGACATTCAAAATGCTTCACTTTAAGGCCATTCATATTTGAAAGACTGTTATATACTGTACCTAAGTGAAACTTCACTTGGTTCCAATAGCTAACAACATTTATATTAGCTTAACCATTTTATACAATTATCTGTTTTTTAAAAAAAATAATGATAAAAAAAGAGAGAAGAAATTAGTTAAGTAATGAATAGGATGTAATAATAATTGGTAAGGTGATATTTAGTAAATTTTATATATAATTATGTATGCAAAGTAAGTAACATATTTTGTTTGTTGGAGATATGATAGCATTTTTTTCAAAATAAATATTTAAGTTAGTATGTGAATAAGAGATGATGGAATACAATTTTTAACAATTAAATACAAGTTTATTAATAACATAAAAAATATGAATGATATTTAAGATCATAAATAGGATAAGGTTCTGTTTTTGAAAAGTTAACATAAAATTATACTAAATAATTTAAGGTTATTACATTTGTTTACAATATTTTTACAATTTATTTTTACTATAAGTGCATGTATGTCCATATGCAGATGTGCGTTTTATGATGTCTAAGGAATTCATTTCGATTAATGTATAAAATAATTATTAAAAAAATGATTAAATTTATGTATGTTATACGTAATAAAGCTTTCAATCTATGATGCACTGTTACACATACTATGCATGTACAGGTAATTTCAAAACATATTTGACTCCAACCTATAATAGCCCATGGTTAAGTTTTAGATTCTATTTTAGAGAATACAGATCCTTAACCATAGGTTGTGCTAAGGATATACGTACCTAGAATTGCACAGATTATTAATAAATTTAATTTTTGTTAAATAATAAATAATGACTTTTTATAATTATAAATTCCCTATTTGAATATACATAAAATTTACATATTTAATCAATATAAAAAAATCACTTTATCAAATCCTATTACAGCTTTCTTTATTCTCTCTTTTTTTAAAAAAAAAATATAGTCACTTTTTGAGAGATTAGAAAGCTTTTTATCAGAGTTATCACTTAACTAATTATAAACATCTTTAATTTTTAAAGTATAGATTTAAAATGTCTTCCCAGAGTGAATTATTTAAAGACAACTCACTTTTGTATACACGTTTATCTGTGCTTCTCTTAGCATATGTAGACACATCAGCGTACATAATAACTACTTTATTCATTAATTGTTTTCTCTTGGGCAAGTTGTTTTTTTGGTCATGCTAGGATATTTGTCGTCATATGGTAAAAGTACCATAATTCAGGTATGGTTGGCTTTTTTCCTTTTTGTAGTCAATTTCACTTATACTTGAATTTTGCCAGCTTCAGATCAGCAAGCTGTTTTCCAGAACACTTTTAAGACTATGAATTACAAAAAGTCTTGACCCATTTCACTCATGTAGAGTTCAGCTCCTGCTAAGAGGAAAACAGTCTACATATGCGAAGAGAAGCACAGATAAATGTGTATACAAAAGTGAGTTGTTTTTAAATAATTCATTTTGGGAAGACATTTTAAATCTATACTTTTAAAATTAAAGATGTTTATAATTAGTTAAGCGATAACTTGATAAAAAGCTTTCTAATCTCTCAAAAAGTGACTATATTTTTTTTTTAAAAGAAAAAAGAGAATAAAGAAAGCTGTAATAGGATTTGATAAAGTGATTTTTTTTATATTGATTAAATATGTAAATTTTATGTATATTCAAAAAGGAATTATTAATTATAAAAATTATTATTTATTGTTTGACAAAATTAAATTTGTTAATAATCTGTGCAATTCTAGGTACGTGTTTTAGCAACCTAGCTTAAGGATCTGTATTCTTTAAAATAGAATTTAAAAACTTAATCATGTATTATTATAGGTTAAGTCAAATATGTTTAGAAATTACCTGCACATGCATGTATGTGTGTGTATATAGATGAAAGCTTGTCAAGTATAACATACAAAATTTAATCATTTTTTTAATAATTATTTTATATTAATTGAAATGAATTCCTTGTATATTATAAAATGCACATCTGTGTATGGATATATATGCATTTATAGAAATTAATTGAGAAATATTGTAAAACAATGTAATAACTTTAATTGTTTATATAATTTTGTATACTTTTCAAAATCAGAACCTTATCCTATTTATGATCTTAAATATCATTCATATTTTTTTTGTTATTAATAAACTTGTATTTAATTGTTAAAAATTGTATTCCATCATCTCTTGTTCACATACAGTAATAGAGCCCATGTTTTTTGAGCTAGATTGGTGCACAGATAAATGTGGATGTATATTTAGTGCTTTTGGGGCATCCAGAGATGATCAATCATCATCCTGGTTGGTGCAAAAGAGGATACTCTTTAAAGCCCATGCACTATTATCTTTTATTTTAGTTTAGCCTTATTAGGAGTTAAGTTTATAGTTGGCCAGTACATTAATGGTACTAAGTGGCCAGAACATTGATGATGATCAGCATGTTTTAAATGTCCCAGCATTATTGTTTTGATATTTGATTTGTATGTATTTTAATGGATGGGCACTAAGCTGGTGCATCCAAGTTATGTTTAAATAATTACCCAAGTTGGCAAAGGCTCAATAGTTAGCCTGGTCTAAAGAAGACCCATTTTCCGATCCAGTCACAAGGTTGACTGTTGATTTATATTATTTATTGTTCAAATCCAGTCACAAAATGATCTGTTGATTTTATTCTGATATATTGTACTGATTTGTTTATTCCCATTAATGATGATGAATGGTATTTGAATATTACATTTTGATAATGCTGGTTGAATTGATAATTATATTTTAGTTGATCTTCTGAGTTAGCTGACTGATCTCATTGATCTCTCAATGATCTCTCAGAGATTCTTTAATCTCATACTCTTATATTTTTAAATATTTACTTATAGATAATTATCAAATTATTGATGTTGATTTTGTATTAATATGGGAGTGATGATTTTCCATCACCCCAGGTTCACTCAATTACTTCTTGACACCCACCCCATCCCATTACAATATATATATATATTGAACCGGATATATATATATATATATATTGAACCGGATTGATTTCTGATTCAGTTGTTTTATTACTAAAATTTAAAAAGGGAAAAACAACTTAATTTTCATTAAATGTCGTTAAAATGTTTTTATTATTATTAAAAAAAAAAAGCGTACATGTATTTAAACACATACGCATTTATATTTAAAATAGTTTACTTTCACTACTTTGTTTATAAAATTGATTTAAAAATACTTTACTTTCTCCACCTGTTTTAATCAATTTGATTAAAAACAGGCAAGCTTGCTAATTATATATTCCTGTTGTTTTTATTTTAATCATTTTTAAAGTTAATTCTAAAAAAAAAAGCGGAGGTTTAATTGTGTTGTTGTTTTTGTTTCAATAATCCCTGGATGGAATTCTTAAATTAGATTGAGTGGGAAATTAATATTTGCCCTGCCTGAGATATAGAATTAGAGACTAATGAAAGTTTTTTGCGGGAAATGTAGCGAGGCAAGGATAGCCCGCCAATTTAGATATAGAGGAGATTCAGTATAGAAATAGACACTTGGATTATTGCCTGCTGAGAGTCACACCATTTTGGATAGCAGTTCGGACATTTAATTCCTGCTAAAAACTTAAACCATTATCGACAAACTTCGTTACTGTGCAAGATGTCAAAATTTACTGCTATGAGTTTTGCCATCATTAGAATGTCTTGCTAATTTAAACAAAGGACGGACCCACGCCTACCGGCTCTCCTTCAGTCATGCCATGAGCCTCTAAAATAAACAATGCCTCTACCTTGCCACTGTCAAAGGACCTGAAAATGGACTAAAGATAAATGTGCGCACTCCATGCGAACTGTGTTTTGTCGTAAGATGAAATTTTCTTTTATTCTTTCCAGGGTAAATTTCTTTTCATTAAATCTCTGCTCAATCTAATAAACATGTAATCTAAATTAATATTTAACTTCATATTGGTTAGCTATATTTTATTCTCTTTTGTTGTACTTTGCTGTGTGTCTTGGAATCTTAGTTTTAAGATTCCAAGTTTGCTTTCAGTTGTTGTTTATTGGAGAGTGACGTGTGAGTTTTTCTATTTTATGCCTTCTTTTACTAAATGCTTTGGCAGTCGCGTATATTTTGCAAGCTTACCTGTAATTATTTTTGTAGCCCGAATTAATTTTAAATACTGTGTTTGTGCTTTTGCAAATCACCAAATCTTTGGGCTGGTGACTTTATTTTCGTAGTCTTCGTTTCTTATCTCTCTGAAAGTGGTAACTATAATTGTTTTTGCTTTGTAATTTTATAAATAGCCAGCAGGAAGATAATATTTATCCCTTTTGTAAATTACAGGTGAGAGAGACTTTCGCTGCTAAAGCATTTATAGCTTTCATATTTTCGTACTCATGTGCACTCTCCGATAGATTTATTTTGTATTTACGTGTATAGTTTAAAATTTATCAGAGCATGTACTCAGAACTTGTGTCATAAATTTATTTTTTATTATAATTATTGGTAATTCATTTCTTTAAATGCTGGGGCAGACGTAACTGATTTTCTAATGGTTTACTTGTCTCCTATTGAGACCATTAATTCTTAGATTAGTTTTGCCAATCGTTTGGTTGGAGAGTCGCCAGTTTTACTTGTTTGTTTGTCATTATTTGAAGATATTGTGTGGTTCTTGAGGTAAATCAATCATCTTTGCTTTGACCATAGTTTTTAAGGTGCAGCTTCTACTAGCATATGACATTTTGGGTCCCGACACATTTGTTTTGGGGTCTAGAACAGCTCACTGGTGCTGGTTTCGTTGATTTATTTCAAGAACGGATTGTTTTCATACCTGTGAAGAGAAAAACCAACATTTAGGTGACTTCTCTTCTGCTGAATGAAATTGCTTCCTCCCTGTAGAACTCGTTATTAGAGAGTCGGTAAGTGTGCTAGAGCAATGTGTTTAGTTGTTCTAGTACACGCCCGACATAACCCTATTGATTTTCGTGTAAACTTTTCTTACAAGTTGTTTTGCTTTTAAATAAAAGTTTAAAATTTGTTTAAACTTAATTTGGCTGACGTTTGTCTTTGTGCTTTGATTTCTCATCTGTCTAAACAATATTTAAGATATCTTGTTTCTCCCTGAGTTTAGTTCGGCGCATTTTGGTTCGCATATCCTGTCCACCCTTAAAATAAATGTCTAGTTCCTATTTTCGGACTAGTGGTGCCCTCGTCGTCAGTATATGCGAATCTAAGTAAATAAAATGAGGCATCAGGAACTACCCATCACTGCACAATTTATGCAGATCCAGATCTTCCGTGGTGAATCACAGGAGAGTCCACAGGAACATATGGAAAGTCTGAAGGTGATGTTTTCACTCTATGCACTGAGCAATAGGGAACAAATGGCCATCGCTAGCCAGAATTTGGAGGCAACTACTAAAGACTGGTGGCAATCATTGACACACAAACCAACAGATCTCGAAGAATACTGCCGGGCACTATGCAAGATTTTTTGGAGTGAAGAAAAACAGGAGTATATTTTGCGCACTATAACCAATGAAAAATTCCCAACTAATCATCAAGAAACGTATGCGCAATTCTTTTTAAAGCAAGCTGCAAGACTCAGATTTCTACCGGATATCACATGGTCAGAATCACATATTATCCTTACCATACGACAGAACATGCCGATGAAGGTGCAGGAAATGATGATCATAAGCCGGATCAACAAGATAAATGAAATGGCTGAGTTTTTGGTTTCAATAGACGATGAAATAAGGTTCAGTGGAGTTTGGCTGTTTTTCGATCAGTTTAGTTTCGAAGCATTCCAGGACCTAAAAAAAATTTTAAGAAGTCCACTGAGGTTCGGTGCTATGAACTGTGAGTAGAAAAGAAATACCTTTCTCTCTTTCTCTCGGAGAACTGTCTATCCTAAAGTCGTCAAGTTTCCATCCGTTTGACTGGCCAGTGCAGGATGACTGTCTAATTGCCAACCTGATTGCCTGCTGTTTGTAGGTGACCACTTTATATATATATAACCTAATGTATATTACATAATAAATATTTTTTAATGTTTACAAAAATAAATTATATTACAGAAGTATGCTTTCTGTTATTCAGTATGCATACTGTACATGTAAGACAACAAATCCATTGTCTTACATTTAATTTGAGGTTGCATTATTTTTATATATGTATAAATTAAAACACATATTTCACATTATATATATTACCATAACTACGACACTTTTTAAAACTTGTGCTACTTACTTGTTTACCTATTCTGCGCATATCTAATATTTTTTGAGTATTATTTTTAAAAAATTGTAAAGTACTTCGTGATGGTCCAATAGTAAAGATAAACTTGATAAGAGGTATGAAATATGGAAAAAACACTAAAAAAAAAAATGGAAAAATTATATGATTAAAATTATAGATAATATGTTTCATTTAAGTTAAATAAAAAAAAAAAAGAAATAAGAAAAAGTTAGAAATAATCAACTGATGCTCATAATAAATTGTTTTTCTCTTCACCAATAAAAATTGTAATTACACATATGCGATTTTTTTTGCATGCATTAGTAAAGCTGTAATTATACTATAAATCACAACAATCTTCATTCGTAAACCTATGAGTATGAGATTAGAATACTAAATCTCAAAAGCGTTAGCAGGAATATTAAACATTATAGTATAATTACAGCTCCACTAACGCATGCGAAAAAAATCGCATGTGTATGTTGCTCATAATATAATTTATGACCCAGGGATGAAGTCAGTGGATTTTATTCAATAATTGTGATTCTATTAAAGAAAAGAATGTTAGAGTAATTATTTTAATATAAGATATAAATATAATATTAATGATATTTGCATTTTAATGGACTATATATGTTTTTTCTTTTTATCTTACAGTCAATTTGATTTAGGAAAAATATAGAAAGATGAAATAGTGAATAAGTGGAATTATGAGGACTATTGTTAAGAAATATGTATACACATATGTGGAAGTTTTCTGTTGTAAAGCAAATAGAGTAAGCAACAGAGTATTACATTATTATATTTATTTTTGTTTGGAATCTCTTTTGTACAATTTATTCCAACATATTAATTTTAACGTTTCAAAAACTTTATTAGCCTTACATCATCAAATGCAAACCTAATAAAGATGTGATCTCGGTGGCAGTAATGTGGAAAAAGTGCAGTTGAGATATAATTGAGACAGAAAAGAAGTGCATCTACTACATATCACTTGACTTGCAATTATTGTTCATATGACTTTTTATCTATTTCTATATAAACTAAAACTATTCTAGACTTTAATAATTATTTGCATTTAAGAAAATAATAAATAAATTTCTCAGGGTTATATAATATCTGTAATCTTGATCTTATTCTATTTTAACAATAAAACTTTTACAAATGTATGATTCATAACTAAACTCCAACTAAGAATAACTTAATATATGTTTTAAAAATAAGGCTAGAAAATTTAAATATAAAGTTAACTAATAATGTGTCTCAGAATTATATAAAATAAGAAAATAAATGCACAAATATCAAGAGTGTTTATGCATTCTAGGATAAGACAATGTAAAATGGATTTTAAGTACTCTATCCTATCCAATACTTGTATGTTTCAGATAACATTAATATAATAATGATGTATTCAATCTATATAAGTTTTACATGCAAGTTTATATCCAAATATGACCTATAATATTGTGAGTATGCAGTGATGATGTATCTTTAATTAACGACAAAAGAGATGTATTAAAATATTAACAATTACTTTATTGCATAATATAAAATCAATCAGAAGAACAATAATAACAATAAAAAAAATTATATAACACATCTAATAAATACTATTGTTTAATTCTTCAATCTAATTTGAACTTGAGATATATCTAGTGTGCTGTCAGACAGTATTGTGAAGACACATTAAATAGAAATATTGTTTATGTCAAAATAATCCTCAATTTAAATACTGGAGGATAATGATTATTGTAATCATAAAAGATAAACATTTTATGGTCATTCTTAAATAGTTGTTTATTAACCAATCAACTAATAATCAACCTCATTTATTAAATATTGGAGAAGTTTGCACTCTTTTAAGGAAAACAAATACAAATTACTGTTTAGAAAGCCTAGATAATATTTACCACCTTGGGCTTTTTTATGTTACCTCAAGATCCTTTATTGGATTCAATTGCAGGCTTAAGTGTTAACTGTGCTATTCTGCTAACACAAATATAACTAGTTCATTAGGCTGCTTATTACACACTAGATAACAGTAAAAATTAGTGCTAACTGTTAAGAATGATACATAAAATATTCCTTACAGATTTACACATCTACATAAGAATAATTAACTTCATTTAACTTTGAGGTAAAAAATTTAAGAACTTATAAAACATTATTAATATTTGCAATAATAACAGTTTTATCTAAGTTTGATAGTTACTTAAGTTTGTACAACCTAAATCTAAAATAAATCCATTTAATCTCTTTCACTGTCAACATTAAAAATAATATTAAATAAAAAATATTACCTGTACCTGAGTATAGTAGTATCTGAGAAAACTTTATTACATTAACAAACAAATATAATATTAATAAACTAAGAAAGAAGAAAGTATATTAAATAATCTGTTATGTTTATTGCACAATTCATTTCACTTTTGTAATATTCTTTCTGGAAATAGCATAAAAAATAATAAATTCCATTTAGTGTGATTGTTAATCCAAGATAATCTTTATTTAATATATTAATCTGATCTTAAGATTGCTTATAACTTGGAACATGTATTATATTCAATATTTACTTTGGTAATCCACAGTTCAGGAATGTTATTTAAATATTTAGTATGGATAATCTGTAATACAATTCCTTAAACATCGAATATACATTTATAGTTTGTTACACACATCAATAAAATTCCTTTGAACCAATGCTACAATTTTATTCAAAAATTTAGCATTTAATACTCCATTAATTTGAAATATAAAATGAATTTATCAATTTATCAATCTTTAATCCATGATGCCAATAATTCTTATCATATCTCTGATAAAGCACATAGTTTGTTATTCATAATAAAACGATTTTCTTTACTTTTGAATTAAAATTTATTTTATTAGCAATAAATTTATAAGAGGCCTATTTGAGTTGAAAACTTATCAAAAAAAGAGTTTCCTTTCATAATTGATGAGATAAATTTACTATTAAAACTTATATTCAGCCTTCCTTGAAGTGAAGAAATAATTATTTCAAAACATATATCAGTTACTTATCATTACTTTCAATTGAAGAAAAATCCAAAAATTTGTTGAAATAGTGGGATAGGATTCCACAAATTAATTTTTCTATTTTCTACTAACATTTGACTATAATAAATGAGATTGCTTAAAATAAAGAATTAATTAATTAATTAATCGATGTTTTCTTCTTATTTGTTGTTGTCCATCATTCTCCTAGAATGATGAGAAGAATCCAGATGCTTAGAAAAGGCATCTGCCTATTGGTAAATTCAATTGTCCATCATCTAGATGAAAACAGAATGGCTGGTGGCTATTTAAAATTTTGAATCTACAGGCAATGAAAATTGGTAACAACTGTCTGAATTTTTTAAACTTCATTTTTTATACCAGTTATGACATGATATCTGGAAGACATAATATTCTTCATCATGCATTGGCATTTCTTGGGTTTTTCAAAAAAGTTGTTGTGGTTTTTGCTCCTCAAAAGGTTAGAATGAAGATTTTTTTAAACCAAGGTGATAAAAAATTTTAATTCCAAGTTTTAAAAAATAATTTTTACAAATATTTTTTTTCAGAATAAATAAATCATCCTATAAAGCTCTCAGATATTTACCTCAAACAAATTTAAATTAATTTTTACATAAATAATTTTATTACCTAATAAATATTTTAGCAACTAAATCACTCTTTGCTAAATAAAAATCTAAATCAATTAATTTTTACTACATTAAAATATGTAAGCTTCCACACACATGCACACAATATATAAAATCTGTTTATTTTACACCTAATTAATATGTAATGTTGGATTTATAATTCTACTTTTTGAATTCTTAGTTTTAAGTATGTAACACTTCTTTAGTTTTATACAATTGGTAATTTTATTTCTTAATAAGAATAACAATGAAAGCATACATATTTCTTTATACAAATATAGGAGTTTACAAAAAAAATCTACTTTAAAAGCCATTTAAAATGCTTTACAAGATTATATTTCTTATAAACATTCACATGAGAGACTATTTAAACATGATAATGACTATATTCTATGCCCTACAATCAATGAAAATGATGAATACATTTGTTTAACCAAAAAAATTAAAGCCCATAAAATTTTTATAATTTTAAAATTTATAATAGTCAATTTACAGTGATATGGTAATTTTACAATATATATATATATATATATATATATATAAAGAAATTAATATTTTTAATCATTTGATAGACTGACTTCAATTTCTTTTTTTATATATATTGAACTTAAGCTATAAATAAGTTTATTAAAACAATTTTCATTTGTAAAATTATATGACCACTCTTCTATTTTTTACTAAAAAGAAGGGTTCTAAATGAACTGTAATAAATCTTTTGTTTTGTTTAATATTTATTTTAATTAGCTTTGAATGAAAGTAATTTTGCTATGAATGGAGCTAGCATAAAAAATTATTGTATTAATTTACAGAAGGTAATACATAAATATAAAAATCATGGAAAAATAGGATTGATAAAATAAGTGAATATAATTGCAATTAAAATTAAAGTATTAAAGTTAATGATGATCACTGGGCAGAAAGGTATTAAATACAAAGCATATTAACACTTCAAATAGTTGAGAAATTGCTTAACAAAAATTTACAGATGCTAAACTATCTTTAATAAGGATAATACAATAGTTTGTTTCCTTGACATGAAATAAAATAATAAAAAATATGTCTGATTGACTGTATTTTTATTTTTAAAAAAATCAACTTAAAAATGTTGAAAAGAATAGAAAAGGTTGGAGATTTTAAATAATGTGAGTTTTTGAAAAAAAAAACAACAGAATAAAATCAGAAATGTAGAGAAATTGAAAAAAAAAAAGATATTTATTGAATGTATTAAAAAATAATAAATAAATTGGATTACATATATGTCCTAAAAGTAAAAGAATTAGGAAGGATGTGTTAGATAAAACTATGAAAGATATAGGAAAAAGTTACAAAAATAGTTTATAGATGAAAAACAATAAGTGGAGAGTATTGCATTCATGTAGGAGAATGGAAGAGTGTTGATGAAGATGGGCATTCATAATATTGTATATGAGATTTATAATATTATGATAAAGTGCAAATTAAAAAATATATTAAGCTAATAGTTATTAAAATAGCACAAAAAGAAATATGTAAATCCTTTACAAACTGCATGTTTTGTCAGGAGATTAGCATCAATGAGTATCTTCAATAAAACTATACAAAACCCTGGTGATAAATTAGTGAATAGTCTCTCACACTTTGTTTACAATGATTTGCATACAATATCCATTTTTTATTGTATTATATTGCAAAATAATTACATGAACAGAACTTTCAATGTGTACATATATATAATAAAGATGTTTTTAATACAATATACACATGTACATAATAGAATTTAATATAAATAGGCAAAACTTTCTCCATACAGTAGTGCCATTCAAAGCAAGACAGAATAATCAATGGATGCTAGAAGGCTTGTACATAAAATCCCTATCTAATGCCTACTCATCCAATATCCCCAAACTAGTTTCTGGCTTATGGCCTTCGTCAGTGAGGAGTCTTGGATCTGAGAGCACTGCACCTAGATCTTAGGATTTAATGCAATCATCCAGCAGCCACCTTTTATCTCTACATAACTACAAAACTATGAGAATAAATGTGAAAACACAAATATTTTCAATCTAAGCTCAGTAGCTTATATAGTCATATGGGTCTGAACTCACTGATGAAGGCCATAAGCCAGAAATTACATTGGGGATATTGGATGAGTAGGCACTAGATAGGGATTTTATGCACAAGCCTTCTGGCATCCATTGATTACTCTGCCTTGCTTTGAATGGCACTACTGTATGGAGAAAGTTTTGCCTATTTTAACAACAGTTATGAGAAAGCATGGGAAATAGTGATCATGTGATGTTTTAAGGTTTAATACCAATCCTGCCTTAGATGAAGGTAGTGGCTATGGTTATAAAAGAATCAAAGACACCAAAATCTATGGGTGCTGAACTGAGTTCAGACCCATATGACTATATAAGCTACTGAGCTTAGATTGAAAATATTTGTGTGTTTTCAATTTTATTCTCATAGTTTTGTAGTTATGTAGAGATAAAAGGTGGCTGCTGGAGGGTTGCATTAGATCCTAAGATCTAGGTGCAGTGCTCTCAGATCCAAGGCTCCGCACTGATGAAAACCATAAGCCAGAAACTAGTTTGGGGATATTGGATGAGTAGGCACTAGGTAGGGATTTTATGCACAAGCCTTCTGGCATCCATTGATTACTCTATCTTGCTTTGAGTGGCACTACTGCATGGAGATTATAGTACATAATAAATTAAGTTATTAACGAAATTTATTTCAAAAAAATTAGTATAAAATTAATAAATTAAAAACTCATAATTTATTTACACACAAAAGAAATGGTATATGTATATATAAACACACTTTCTTAAAAGATTACTTTATTATATTCTAAGATAACTTTTCATTATTTCAGAAATGAACAACTTTTTTTTTATTAACACACATGATAGATATCAGAATATATATTTTTAAAATAATTAAATTAGTAATTTTTATTTTATTATTTAAAGGAAGAATTTCATGATTTTTTTAAGGTTAAAAGAATTACTATGACCATTTATTTTATGCTTTGAAACTATTTCAAATGAAGGTGATTTAGATTGCCATGGAAAAATGAGTGCATGCGTTTCTATGAGAGTGCTTTTACTGCAGACAAAAAATTAGCTGCTTTCCATCAAAAGATATGTATGAAGATATAATTTGCATTTTTAGAATTAACAAATTTTAATATTTTATTTTTCATTTGTTGCCTATTTTTTGTCTAGTAATTAAATGAGGCAGTAAATATTGAGGAAATTAGGTGTGGTGTCTCCTATGTAGTGATTATGATTTCATATAAATATATGAGTTCAATTTAATATAATTTATTTAAAAATATGAAAACTATTAGTATGCATATGTAAACACACTATGATCATGGAGACTTCAAAATAAGATGGGAATGTTTTATGATTTTTTGACATAAAATTAGAAATAATTGAGATATATAAAGATGATATATCCTTAACATTATATAATTGAAAATAAAGCTAAAATTCATGTCCCAGGTCTTTACTAGACATGTGTTTTGATTATACAAACATCAATGCTAAAAAAATTATAGTGATAAAATTTAGCATTTATTTATTTCAAGCCAGAGATGTTACAATTATGGTAATGTTTTAAAATGGAATCATAAAATATTCCTATTTTATTTTAAAGTATTTAATATTACATCAAATAAATAATCAAATAATTTATTGCCTCAGAATACATAATCATTCAAAAGTAGCAAAAATGGAGTTTGAACCTTGAATCTTGAGCATCAGAGTTTCATTCTCTACTTCTGCACAAAATCAGATAAGACAATCAAAGGTTATTGTTTAAAAATTCAGAAGTTTGAGCAAGAACTGAAATAGCTGTAACCACAAAACATAAACCTCGAGACCAAGAGTTTATTACTCTAACACTAATTGACTATTCAGGTAATATTACACTATTGAAATAAACACAATGTAATATGAATGCAAATTAACATCTTATATAGTTTGATTAAATAATTTCAACCTCAGATATTTACTTCCAACATCAGGTGGTTTAGCTTTGTTTATGATATTCATTGATGCTATAATGTTGATGAAATTATAGTAGATGTTTTACAATGATACTTGGACTAATAACATTAAATTCAAAATCTGATTTTATTCATACATTGGATATGATATTTAATCTGTTATTATTAAACATACTACTCGCATATGCATTTCTTTATACTATAATCATATGCTAAATTTTTAACCCAACAATTTAAGCAACAATGTATAATCAAACAATATTACCTGATATCACTGATAGTAATATCCTACAATTGTCAATTCACATTAACTTTTGGTCATCATATCAATAGCATTATTCTGTTTACTAACTTTCAATTATTATGCAAAAATAGTTTTTGATCTGCTTTTACCTGCATTGTCTGAAATGACATTCTGCTATAAATTGCAAGTAATAACTTCTATATCATTGTTGCTCAATATTGATATTAATAATAATAAAACATTAAAAATGACAAAGAAAAATATTTAAAAAAAAACAAAAGATAAAAAGATAAATATTCCTATGAAGGATGAATATTAGAGGCATAAAACTTACTACAGACTTTAGAATAAGATGATAGGTATAATGATTGAATGAAAAGTATTATAGTAGATATGGCATCTCTGGGTTTTCCAAATCTATACTCACTAATTGCAAGTTCATAATAATACACTGTTACCATCTTTTTGTTTAAGATTATGTCAAAGATATAGATAATAAGTATTTCTATACTGTAAATTAACAATGGAAAGCTGTCTAACTTTATAATATTTACCATAGTACCAACAATTTCCATCAGTATTTGTAAATGTTTTATGATGGGGAAAAAATACAAAACAGGACTTTTTTGCTTTATTTCTCTAGTTTTTACAAATTTGAAAATGATTATAACTTGGCTGTTAAGAAATCAGAACAAATTAGGCCAATAATAAGTGGACTGACAATGACAGAATCATCACCAATAATAATCAAATAGCATCACTTGATCTTAGTATCCTGTTGTCTTGAATGGATGGAGTGCATGCATTTGAAAACTAGGCATTTTAAATTAAAGTTCCACCCGGCACTTCCATTGCTCAAACACCCTTGATCTGTAAAAGTTCTAGTGAATTTCCTTGATTTTGTATTTAGTCCTTCCGAAGAGCCTATTTATCTCATCATATCCATTGGAGTAGAAAATTGATATTGCATATACAAGATATTTTAAATTTTATATCTTAATAGTTATCAAGACAACATTTTAAATTATTTAAATAAGATATAATTGAACATTTTTATTTTTATACTATCTGATAATGCTGCAACTATGTATCCTAAATTTTTCCATTTGATTTTTTAAAAAGCTATATTGGCAAACAATATTTTTAAAAAACCATATAAAATAATTTCTTAAGATAATATAAGTCCTATAGGAAGTCTGGAAACGGGAATGACTTTTTGCCAGTGAACTACAAATGGATTGGATTTATCCTTTTGTGAAGCTCACATTGACACAAATGCAGTACTCTTTCAATTTAAATCAAAAGTGGGTGCTCCAAAAAATCTATAAAAAAATAGATATAACATTTAATTGATTAAAAAATAAATAGATAATTTAAATAAAATTTATAATTTTAAAAAAATTATAAATTAATAGCTTAAATTTTAAAATTTTAATAATATTTAATTGCAATGTACTTAGATAAATATTAAACTAATGATTTTTGAGCTTATTAATTTAATGTGTTAATAAATTTGTTTACCTATATATTTTTGCCCTTTATAAGTTATTTTTTAAGATTTATTTTAATCTTAATAGTTTATTCTTACTCGCTAGCATTTAACATTTCCTTTGACTGAGCTTTTTTGCCCGAAAGCTTTGTACCAATTCATCACAACAAGGAAGTGATTAGAGACGTCATCTAAAATTATATTGCTTAAGCAAAAAATAAATAACCTAATACCAAAACTCTGTCAGATAATGGAAATTATTCTTTTAACGTATAAATCATGATCATAAGAGCAATGACCAGAAATTCCAAAAATATTAATCAAAACGAACAGATTTGTAGCGCTTTCGACGAAGTATACCAGAATGTCATCTTGATTCTAGTATACTGTACCGAAAGAACGTAACAAATTGTTTGTTGTGATTAATATTTTTTGGATGCTCTAATTTATCATGTTGCCATAATTCTGGTATACTATTGCTGCCAGCACTTTAACGATTGCTACCATTGTGATTAATATTTTTTGAATTTTTGGCTGCTCTGTTTATCCGCGATTTATATATCGAGGATAATTAATAACTTACATTAATTAATTTTGCTGATGAAAATAAAACACACACACACACATATATATATATATGAAGTAGTTGTTAGCGATTCTGTTTGCCATACTATGATTTAGAAAGTTTGAATTCAAGTATAACTTGAAATTTTTTAAACAAGTAGGAATTTTTTGTCACTTTCAACACTTGTTGATAGTCATCTAATTATGGATTTCTAGTTCTTTTAATTTAGACAACTTAAAATAAAAAAACATCAATCTTTATTAACAAAAAGTTACGTATTGGGATATATTATTTTTTACAATTCCACTGAAAAGGTTCTTGTTCTGCATGATATTATAATTAACTTTCCTGGTTCCTTATTGTATGTGAAGAACTTCCATAGCACAATGTTAGTACATTAACCTGTCATGCTAAAAGCATGGATTTGAATCTGCCTAAATAGGAATTTGAAGACATTTTTTAAGCTAAGTTTAGAATTTTCCCCCTATGTACCTATTCCAGAGCCATACCAGTTAATCATCAGTAATTAGACTATCTAATTGTGTTTTGCTCAGAATAAAATAAAGATTAGGAAGCACTCAAACACTTGCTGCCTAGCAATTATCAAGATTGATAATTGCTGCATTTGATTTTTCTTAGCAGTATAACTGCAAATAATATAGACATGAGTTTTAAAATTTACTTGATATTATTATTTACATGACTTCATATTAAAATAAAGCATCATTTTTTTATTGCTGTAGTTTTATTTATTTAATAAAGAAAATAATTTTAATTCTAATTGTATCAATCAGCGAGATGATACATGCAAACTCATCCTATTTGGAAATATTTTTTTAAAAGCAATCTTAATTTAACATTTTTGCTATTGGTGGAACTTTAACATTTTTTCAAATCAGTGATTGTAGCACCTCTACAACCATCTTTCTACCTTTTATCACCCAGTGGATGACTTGTGTGACCAAGTTGAAACGATGGTATATCATATTTTAATTTTTTAACACAGATGAACCTGCAAAATATGTCTTATATATATGCAACCTGTGAAAGTCTTCATATCAACATATATGTATATATATATATATATATAGTAACCAATTTAGATATAGTAGATTGTAAATATAAATAATAAAAAAATAGATAGTAAAATTACACACACATATATATTTATGTAATTACTATTCTAATGATGATGATTAAATAATCTAGCCCTGAAGGTTAAGTTAAGTGTAATTGTTCCAAAAGTATTTTAAATTTCTCTTTATTTTATCTTCAGGTACCAAGTTTTCTAAGAACAAACATATGTCTGGAAATCTTAATACCATTCATTATTATCATTTAAAATTATTACCATTATTCCTGCATAATACCCAGTGAATTACATGATTTCTAAGAATTAGTGGATATTAATGTATATGTTTGGAATGAGTCTAAGCAACAAAAACAAATTATAAACTAACAATTTATTTCTCACTAAATAAATGAATGATAAATTATTGTTTATGTCTTGCAACTGTTACCAGATAAATACAATAAATACAATATGAAATATTGAAAATAAAAAAAATGTAATAAACATTTAAAACATAGCGTCTTATGGATAAATGTAAAGTTAAGATCTTACTATTAATACAAATGTCTTAAAGTTTTCAAACCATTTGTTTTCTGCAGCAATCATAGGCTTATTGTACATGCATAAATCTACAATGATAATCTTGATTATGATCATCTTCTTTGGGTATCAGTGACTTCAGATACTATAAATAAATTCCATTAAAGAAATATATGCAATAAGTTATACAGCCAAGTCCATTTCTTTTCATATGGCCTGGTTTTCTTTTAAAAGCAAGCAACATTGCATTTATGCAACGTCAACATTCATCTCTGGATATGGCTGCACAATTCAGTTCTTTTAACCATTGTGACTATAGTTTTTCAAGAACTATGTTAAATAGTAGCCTGCTAGCTGATGTTGTCATAATTGCTGATGCCCATGAATTAATGAAAAAGACTTTAAAACAATCAGGTACATCTATCTGAAACCATTTTGAGACAAACTATTTTAACCAGTGGTTTATCCTATTATCACAGAATCAATGTACATTGCTGTCTTCTTGCGTCAATAGACCAGACTATTGACATTTTTCTTTTTAAATCTATGTATATATCCTTACAATATGTTTTAATATCTAACATGTAATCAAATCTGTGTTTTTTATTTTTAAATGTTTTTCAAATACATATTAATCAAGATTTACTTTCAAAGCTCAAAAGATGTTTTTTTAATAAATATATATTTGTTTTCTAACTTTTTCAAATTTAGTGTTTTACAATTTTTAATAATGTATTTAGGTTTACCATTCAATTTACTACAAAAAGGACAAATTAATTTTTTAAATCCACATAAAGGAAGTAAATCAGAAATGGTCACAAAATATGACCCATTTTTTAAAATTATGCGAATCAAATTCATTTGCATGCATTATAATTAATTTTCTCTTTTCCATTACATAATATATCATTTTATAGATTATAATTTTACAAACTATCTTTTATTAAATATTTACCAGTAATATCAATTCTATAGATCTATTTTTTTAACTTCTTAAACAGCAGTAATATAACATACACATAATTAATGTGCATACACATGTAGTAATATTAAATTTGTTAGTCCATTATAGTATTTCACCAAGCATTCCTAACTATGCAGCTTACGTAATTAATTCAAACAGCAGTTGAATTTGTTCTTATTACAATTTTCTTTTCAGTAAAACAGATAATAAATAAGTTAACTTTCATTTCTACGCCTACTATAAAATTTAACTTTAATTTATTTCTCTAACTTGTTAATATGTTTTGAGTTAATTTTACAAAAATGTTGTTTTAATATATAAATGAGGATAGTACCTGTTTTAATGATGTCACTTGTTTATAGATTTTATTGAGTCCTAAACTGTAAAAAGGATGAATAATATCTCACAACCCTAGAATACAAAAAATTCAACCGATTGTACACATCAGCATAAATACTAGGAAGAATTATTTCACTTTTAATACAACTCTTCTATCTACAACTCACAAATAATCAAATATAATACCAATAAATAAAGCCTTGCACTCTTTTGAGTCTTAAAAACTGATAAATATAACAAACATTTGACTATGCCTTGCTTTCTATGAGCCTACATGTGGATGAAAAAGAATACATGGCAAATGTGTTTAAAGCCAACAACTAAAATATATATGTTTCAAATAATCACATGTCAACAGAATGTATCGTTCATATGACTAAATTCTCATCCATCATTAAAAGTTGAATACCATGTGAAAAACTTTTAACAGAAAAGGTTTTTCAATCTCTAGAAGAAATTAATAGCATTAATCTGATAATAATTCATGGCGTATTTACCTAATCTTGTTGCTCAGTATAATCAATTTTATATGCCACTCTTGTTTTAAAGCTAAAGATAATTTCTCTATTTTTGTAATGGACTTGTCTAAATTTGATATTTCAAACTGGACCATATTCAAGGTATTATCAGTTATTTAAATTTTATCATATTACATTTATTTTTTTCTTAAGTCATTTATTATTTTAAATGGAACTATTATTAGAGAAATGGGACTATCTTTTATTCTGTCTTCATATGTGAATCCCTACATTGACCCAGTTACTTTTCAATGGTAATGGCATCCACATCCATGTGGATTTAAGATATAATTTTCTATCTTCAGGGTACTCATGTGTTCACATTGGAAATGGATCCAATTTTCTCCATCTCCTGGATCTCATTTTTATATTACAGTATTAGTTATTGAATGCTGGTGAAATTTCCGAAATCTTTTTTGGAGTACTTAGTTTTCTTAGGGATTGGATATATTTTAAGCTTACATATTATTTGTGTTTCATCTATGTTATGAAATGCTGATTCTTCTCTTCTGTCCTCTGCTTTTATGAAGTAAAATTCTTTGACAAACTTTTGAGACTAGTGATCATATATCGTCTTCTCCATTGTGCATCGCTTGATCACTTCATCTCTTATACTAGCACATAATTGTTTATAAACAAGGAAAAACTCTCTCCATACAGTGGTGTCACCCTGAACTGCAACCAGAGTAATTGATTGGTGCCAGAAGTTTTGTGCATAAAATCTCTATCTAATGCCTACTCATCCAGTATTGCCAGACTAGTTTCTGGCTTGTGGCCCTTCGTCAGTGAGGAGCTTTGGATCTGAGAGCACTGCACCTAGATCTTAGGATCTAATGCAACCTTCAAGCAAACTTACCTTTTCATCTCTACTTAAACTACTAAAACTATGAGAATAAAATTAAGAAAACACAACAATATTTTCAATTTCAGCTCAATGGCTTATATAGTCATGTGGGGTTTGAACTCAGTTCAGCACCCATACATTTTGAGTGCCTTTGGCTCTTTAAAAACCATAGCCACCACTATCCTATTAGGCTTGGGATTAATTATTAAACCATTAAGCATCACATAATACCATCTCTTATATCTAGAACATAATTGTTTATAAACAGGGCAAGAAAACTCTCAATACGGTAGTGACACCCTGTTCCAAGCAGAATAATCAATGGACATTCCATAATACTAGCCCGGTGGTGGGCACCCATTTATTTTTTCAGCTAGGTGGCGGGCACCATTTTATTTTTATCTGGACATAATTGCTGAGATATTCTTGACTTCGTTTATGGCGAAAGTCATAGTTCATCACATCACATCACATGTAAATTCATAGTTGGATATTGTTAATAATATACATAATGTACAAAAAAATATTTATTTCAAAAATTAAGTTTTAACATATAGTTGACGTTTTTATATTTTTTTTACACTGTAAAAAGTTATAGTATGCCTTCCAATTTGATTACAATATAATACCAATAATTCATAGAAAAATTAAAAAATTAAAACGATTTATTTGTATCGGATAAATAATTTTTTATCGTGTTCCGGATAGCGGTGGGCACACATAAAATGGTCTGCATGGCGCCATGGTGGCTGAAGGCATAGGGTTGGGGACCCCTGCACTAGATCCTAAGATCTAGGTGCAGTGCTCTCAGATCCAAAGCTCCTCATGGGAAAAGACAGCAAATTATTGCCTCTAGCAGGACATGATGAAATTAAACACTTTTCAGCTTGGATAGTAACAGCTCTTCAAAAAAAAAAACAACTGAGTTCTCTTCCCACATAAAATATTTTTATACATTTCCACCTACCAAGTCTTAACACCTTTTGTTTGCCTCAGAACCAGTTGACTTTTAATTAAACAATATCATGTAATCTGATTTCCTTCTAATATGATAATGTCTCTGAGGTGTTATATTTCATTTATTTTAAATTTTTTTAGATTAAATATATAAATTATATAATTTTGATTCTGATTTAATTAATAGAGATTTTTTTTTAGAATGTTATAAATTTATAAGGCTTATTAGATACTTAATGGTGCATTCTGATTTAATGATAAAGTCTTTAATTGAAAAACAAAGTCAAGCAATATACCTAGATTTTGCTTTTACCCACAGGTGCAGTCACTAATTGATTTCTTATTTACAACAAAATTCCCATTTTTAATTATAAAACAATGACTTTTATTTTAACTTCATATAAATAACTTTTCTACATATTTTCCTTTCCCTACCTTGTTTGTTTTTACAAAAAAAAAAACAAAAAAAAAAAATTCGGACAGATTTAAAAAAAAACAAAACTTTAGTATAGTTATCTCTATAAAACATTAAATCAGAAAACCATAAACATATTTAAAAAATATTTTTTACTCTTTTTATTTAATCTTA